>CAJNOQ010001625.1:1382-29846 GCA_905250885.1 Didymodactylos carnosus | reverse complement strand
TATTTATTTGTAAGAAGATGATAATCGTTATTTTGAAACAAAATCAAGAATGTTATTTCACAACCAAAAGGATTAGATACGAAAGTTCTTCCAGTAATGTTAATTCTTCGTCGTGTTATTCGAGTTGTCATTGATGGGTTTGTTTATAAGATCTATTCTGTTCATTAGTCGAAAAAATAGTTTATCCATTCCTCTCACGTTCTGTTAGCTTATTTCAGATGAGTAATCAAAAAATTTGTTACTTATAGCGTCCAAAATCAGAATTCTTAACAAACAAACATAAAGAGTTAAAATAGTATCGATTTACACAAAACATCCATAGAACAACGTGTCTATGTGAGGATGACACTTTTTATGACTACATATAACCAGTCTTTCATCACAGAAACGAGAACAAAATGGAAACTGATCAAAATAATTCAAAAATAATCTTTATCACGCCGGCTAGACATATATATGTCAGCGTCCAATCTAAGATTGGCCTACACCATTCCGTCATTTGTGTTTGTAACTGGTTTCGTTTTAATCTGTATTTGTACTACTGTAAACTCCAATCCAAGTTTGAACTAGACTTAACTAGAGTGTAAAGAAAAGCTCGATGTTCAATTTGAGATTGACCTGAAAAACTAGACCAAGCTGAGGTTGGACTAGGCCAAACACGGATTATAATTTCTTCAGGCCAAACTAAGATTCGACTGCCAGACTAATGTGACATTAATCCAACAAGATCTTCTCATGTCTAATTTCGTCTAAGTAAGAGATTTTAGCCGTACCAGAAGATATATTGATGAGTAAAACATGAATAAATCTTCACAACAAAAAAAACACTTTCACATGGAGAGTCAATTTACAGATGAAAACAGTTGTGCTGGCAATATTGACAGTAAGAATGTAATTTCCAACAGCAATAGTAGTAATATGGTCATTAGTGACATAACAACAACTGGAAACAATATTTGTAGAAATAGTATGTCAGAGTAAATGCGTGGAAAACTAATTATCATTATTTTATGCCAACAAAATACTAGATGCGTTAACTTATATGTTCATGCAAACAAAGCAATATGTTTGTTGTTTCCTGTGTACGTTTCCTGTTCAACAAAATGTCATAAGAAGCAGCAATATGAAAATTGTGACGATTGACACAAATCCTATTAAAAACAGTTTACAAGAAAAGCCCTAAATTAATTTCTTCTTATTTCTGTGGCTTTGAGTTGATAATGAACATTTAGGGCTTTTCTTGTAAATTCTATAATTTTGCAAAGCAAGGTTGTGTAGAGCTGGGAGATGTCTCATTTTAATCAGAAATGTGCGCGCTACAATTATGCCTCGTTAAGAGAGGTTTTGATTATCTTTTAGACTTTCTAAAAAACTGGGTCCTCAAAAGCCATAGGGGAAAATGCTTTATGCCATCGTAATCAGCTCGTAGAGCTGTACAAATCAGGATATGTTCCATTGAAAGTAAGAGTAACACTTGAGGACCTTCCCTCGTAAGACGTTTGTACCTCCTCAGCTATTTAGGTTAAGTAACTGACGTTGTAGATTTGTGATCAGCGCACTCTACTCTACCATGTTGGATATCTGCCATAAAAATCAGAGAGATCCACTTAAAGACCTCCCCTCGTGAGTAATATGACAAAATCTAACTGAAATGTCGACTTGAGAGATGTTTGATTATTCAAATAGGATAATACAGAACTTAATCAAAATGATAAATCCATGAATTAGAAAAGATACAAATTCAAAATTTGAACTGAAGCGATACTATTACCAAGAGATTGTCGAGTGAGGCCTGACAAATAACAGATCAATAGTTTAATCAATAATATCTAAATGGTGGATCTAAATCATTTGTGTAAGATGTAGGACCTGGCCATGTGGTTGCATGAATTTTACTTTTACTGCAAAAACCCCAAATCCGCTGCTCACCAATTCTATCAAAATTATCTGAATTTCTCTTTTCAATAGAAACAATGGTAGCGCTTAACTCACATAGTCAAAGCTGTTTTTATTGTGAAAACATGTAAGTTGTTGTCTTTTTCTCACAAAGAAAACCTGCAGCTTAATAAAAAGCTTTCAGAGGAGAAGGTTTTCAAAATTGGAAGAGAATGCATCCTCTACTAGTCAGTTGTTCGCTGATGCAACAGTATCATACTTTTCCAAAGAAATAAAATTTATTCTGAAAATGTTTTCTCAAATACCATTGGTATGAGTTAGTGAGCTCCAAAGATGCCGATCTATAAAAACCCTTCTTCTCAAAATCTTTTGTCTCTCCAACAACGACAAGATACCGTTCTCTAGTCATATTTCCTTTACCTAGCATCAATGAAAAGAAAGTTTGAGCTTAATTTTTCTTACGTAAAACAAAAAATCAATTTTCTATTCAAGAACTTGTCTCCATTATATTTTCAACGCATAAATGCGCTAAGCCATTCTCTAATGTGCTGTAGAAGTTTTTCTTCTTAGTTTTGGTGTAAATGTTATGAAATGTTTTTAGGCTGTTAAAAGAGTCTTCTATGTACAATATGAAAAAACAACTGCGTTATCTATTTTTTACTTACCTTAAAAGTAGTTTCAACTCTCATTTAATATTCCCACATCGTTTTCTTCCGCCGTTTACTTCGACAAGCGAGAGATTTGAATAAAAGAGACTTCGGTATTGTCTTCCGTGCGCAAATATTATCAGATCTTAGATACGTTGATTTTAGTGTAAAAAAGAAGTTGCTTTCTTTCTTAGTTTTTCATTTCTTTCCAAGTCCTTTTTAACAAGTTCAGTCTTAATTTGCATGCAAAGGTTTTAAGACAGACAGAAAGCTCTTTTCTGTAGATATGTTTATTGTGTTTCCAGCAACCGGCGACATCGCTCTCCTCTTCTGATCTCGACATAATTATGATTTACGATCGAGAGGAGACAGAGAGAGAATCTAGGATAAAACAGAAGGAAAGCAAAGCACAAAACAACACGAGGGAGGAAGGATTCTCAAAACGTTGCTTTCTGAAATCGATGTACCGACAGATAGGTCATGTTGTAAAATCTACACTGTGATCTTGAAAGTGGTTTCCACTAGAAAATCCTCCTTGATTTTCAAGAATCTTGAAAATCAAATTTCTAAAAAATCGACTCAATTTTCAAAAATCTCTTAAAAATCAATATTTTCTATAAAGTTAGAAAATCGGTGAGAATTTTCTATAAATTTGAAAATCCTCAGGGGTTTTATAGTCAATTTGCTAGAAAATTGAAAATAATTCAAGATTACAGTACATCAGGAATTGTTTTATAATCTAAATGATTTATTCTTAGATATGGAGTCGATTCCTTTTTTCGCCCTATACATTCGTTTGTGTTATGTTTAAGATTAAAATTTCGTTTTGTTATTATCATGTTTTCTTATTCATCTTCAAAGCCTGATGATATTTCCCAAGCTGAATTTCTTGCTCAAAAATTAAGTAAGTTTTTTTCATCTAAATAGAACTTTCACATATTCTCGTACACAAAATAGTTGATTTTTATTTTAGCTGAACAAATAAAACGGAAACGTATTGAATTACAAGCATTGATTTCAAATAATAAAAGTTCGTTCTTTCTACTATTTGAATTGAATATTTACATTTGCAACTGTTTTGATTTCTTAGAGAAAGAACAACGTAATAAATCAATACATGAAGAAAAAATACGTTTAATAAAAACGTTGGAAACGATTGAACAAGAAAATATGTGTCGTGAAACACAATTAATCCAAAATCAATATCGTATTGATGAAATACAGTTGAATATTCAAACGCTCAATGATCATATTGAATATTTGAAACGTGATTATATCAATGAAGAAAAGAAATATGAACAAGAAAAATATCAATTGGTAACAAAATTTGACCAAACAAAACAATTATGGACAAATAAGATAAAACCACAGTACGAACAATCAAAAGTTTATCAATATTTGAAAGAAGCTGAGATAAAATATAATAATTTAGTCAGACAAGAAGAGTGTATTGTTCATGAACAAAAAACAAAAGAGGATAATTATTATCAAAAATATAATAAATATTGTTCAACAGACGAATTAAATCAATTGCTTGTTCAATTAGCATCAGTGGTAGTTAATGAACAACAAAACCAAAAAATGTATGAAATTGATGAACAAAAGTTATATGAATTAAAATCATATCATCGACAATTAGTAAAAATAAAAGAAGAAAAAATAGCAGCATGGGTAGATGATTTTTTAATCGAAAGTAGTTGATATCGATGTTTATTATTCAACATTTTTGATTTTTTAGGAAAAAGTATTTATCCAACCAAGAAAAACCGATCTGATGGATTTAATTCTTAGTCAACAAATTGATCTATCATCTCAAATTGATATAACACAAATACAACAGTTATTCTTACCTGATATTTTTAATCGCCAACAATCATTTGTAAATTCGATATCGTCAATGGACGAAAATCAAGTTAGACTTCTAAAATCGCCAACCTCAAATGATGACGCGTTACATGAGATTAATTTTGATGGGAGTGCTATGTGAGTAGTAGATTTATATAGTTTTTTTTCTATGTAAATCAGAAAGCACGTAGAAGTATAGACGATCAGAATGACTTTTGTAGCAGGTCTGTCTATTAGTTAGGTTGGGGACGAGTTACTATTCGACTAACCGCTATTAAACTAAAAAAACTCAAAAGTGGAGCACAGTACAGTGTGCATTTTCTATAGAACAGGCGGGCAGTTTTACTATCGGGAGTCGTGGCTTTCGCATAAAAATGACTTCGGAGTACCTAGAAACTGATATCAATCAAAAGCAAACAAATTCGAAAAAAGTATTTTTTCGGCTCAAAACACCTGAGATCTCCCCGCCTTGTTTGCTCAAAAATTTCGTCGAAAAGCTTTTTCCTCAAAAATTAGACATTTTATACACTATTCGATGTAGTGCGCTGATTTCAATGTCCGCTTGGATGTACACTGTGTGAGGGTGGGGGTAGGGTCTCATAGGCTTAATCGTATACGGAATGTTCAAAATTTTCACGAAAAATAAAAAAACTATGAGGAAAGGCTGCTTTTTCAAACAGTTTCTGCCAACTGTCTTTAAATTTTAGCAATCATGAAGAATTGATTGAAATTCATTCATCTGTAATCGTAAGTGAAACATTGAAAGATAAAAGACAGAATGAAGATACAGAACAAATAGAAACGACAGTAGTTGCTCGATCAGATGAAGAACAACAGCAGCAACAACAATTATTAACTACCGCCATTGCTGAGAGAAGTCGATATCATTCGTCATCTCAAAATGAAACTGGTTTATCAGACGATTTTATGATCGTTGATCGTTCTTCGTCACTTTCACATTTGACAACAGTCATTGACGATGATGAACAAGACATTATCATTTCGTCAAAAAGGGTAATTGTTCAGCATTTTGTTTTAACTATAAGGAGACCAAAGAAAAAGAAAGTGAACAATGTCGACGGTTAGATTGTTGGTTCCAAAAAAATGACTCAGAATTTTCTTGCTTTAATACAAACCGGCATCAGTATTAAATTTTTAAATCCTATTTTTATTAGATGAAAACAAAGAAACAAGAGCCAATGCATTTTACTCAAGAATTTCTCGTGCAAAAAGATCCGATGAGAAAATCAGCATTTACAGTTGTTTCACCACTACATGATAAAGATTTGATACCAACACAGAAATTTAGTACAACAATGAATGAGAAACAAGAACAACCAATGGTATCATCTTCAATCAGCTATAATGATATGAATATGTCTTACGTATTTCCTTCTCCTGAAAAGTCGGTAAAAGAAATGCCAGCCGGAAAATCAGTGTCAGACAGTAGTAAAATGATTAAAAATTTATTATCGAGTGAACAGTCAGCGAAACAAAGGAAAACAACAACAAGTAATGAAATGATTAAAACAAATTCAGCTGATTTTTTCATCAATCGTCAACAAACAACACAAATCATAAAACCATCACTACCATCATTCATCTACCAGTCACCAGTCAATATAAACTCAGGATTACCGATGATTAACGAAACAACGGAATATGTTGAGTCTTTAACTACACCCCCGCGATATTCATTACAAAGACCAATTCCATCGCCATTTTCCCAGTTTTTTCAAATGGAAACAATAGCCTCACCTTTATCCTCATCCGTTTATTCAAACGTGAAAGCGAACGAAATACCATCTAGAAATCAACAACATACAAGTCTCATTCCAGACAATCTACCAATTGCTTCAAATACAACAATAAATAGTGAACGATCCGTTGCACAAGTTCATCATCGACCACTAACATTGTCGTCAACGTCTATTCTACCAAGTGTAACAAGCAACGATATACAAGCCATGTTGCTGTCACATTCCATAGCACCTCAAGAATATCATTCAACCTCTTCTTATGTCAGTGCACCATTTGTCTTCGATAATACTGCTTTTGGAAATTGGATGATCAATAATAAAACAACAACAGCAAATCCTCATTATGATTCATTCGATTTTCAATTATCATCACAAGCAAGTCAAGGATCAATTGAGTTTTCGGGACTTATTAGTAAGTTTGAAAACATATCTTTATAAATTGTACAACAAAAAGTTCTTGTTTGTTTCTAGGAAGCGTTGGATCTTCGTTTTCCACGGATTCAGATGATGAACGCAGCGATAAAACATAGAAAAAAATAACTAAGTAACGAGTAGTATATATTAAATGTCTCACTTTTGTATCTCAATTGGGATAATCGCAACCAGTTTCAAATTTCCATTCTAAACTCATCAGATAGAGAATTTCTCATTCTACAAAATTCACTAACCTCGATACTTGCATGTCGTTTTGCTATTAAAATAAATAGCGCACAATAGTTGAAAAGGTGGAGAATGCAATCTTGATTGTTGGTCAAAAGTTTAGCGGTTATTCAGTTTTCAGTATTCTGAGGAATTTTGTCGAAAATGTATGAGGAACGAGAGTAAAGATATAAGCTTTTTAAATTGCTAAAAGAAGCTTTCAGTTTGATATAAGCTATTGATTTGAAAAAGAAAGAAATCAGCAATTTTATACTGTCTCTACCCACCGAAAGAGAGACAAACCCCAAGTTTTCTTTCTGCACCAATGTCTTCCGACTTTTTTCTGTTACATAGTCTGTTAGCACAAAATATTCTTTTCAGAATAAAACATCTCACAAAATTTTCCAAGGATTTTTCTGCGCAGATATAAGAATCGGCGCAATTACCTTGAAAAAGTAGCCTGTCAAATGCTACCTGTCATGCTCAAAGTACTAACACTTCCAGTTGAGGTGTACTATATTATGACTTCACCAAAGTTTAATCGGATCGAGCTGAATATTTTACTGATACTAGCTGAAAGCAGAACTGAGAGATTTATCTTTTAAACATTTTCGATGGCGTTATACGGTTTCTAAGATCAAGAACCTCGGTTTTATAGATTGCTGTAGCAACTATTATACTGCTATAACTCATGTAGGAACGATCTCCAAAATTAATCTCTGAGATACATTCCTACAAAGCTAAAGTAAAATTTTTGAGGCGATCCAATTAAAGTTCAATGCGGCCGTAATGTACGAGCGTTTTCAAAAAACCTGCTATTCTCAGCAAACATATCGTTTTTCATACTCTGCTCGCCACTTGAAAAAGTGTTCATCGCCTGCGCTGAACGTTACTGTAGAAACGTCAATTATGCTTTTTTCCCTTGTTTTAGGCTGACTGCTGCTCAGTTAATTGTTACTAAACAATCAATGAAACGTTTCTTGTGTCTGTGCGTTTCTCTATTTTTATATATTTTGTTATACTATTATGATTTAGGCTTTTTTCGATATAGTTTTTTGTTTAATGTTGTCTAACTGTAGTTTTCGTAATACATAATATTTCGTTTTTTGGTTGATGTCTTATTGCATTCATATTGTATTACACAAAACTAGCCTAGGTCAATTGCCAGATTCGCAACTGACAGCAAAAGGCTATTGACAGTGTTTGTCTAAAATACTGTTTTTCATAAGCAATTTTCTCAACAATATCTGACTCAAAATGCATTGAACATTGACACAGCTTAATCGGTATACCTACATTATCCGACTCACTCACTGCGGCCCGCTTTATAATAATTTCAAAATCATGTTTTTGAAAGACACTGCTCCACTCTTGGTCTGTCAACAGCCATTTCGATTAAACTAAAGCCTACCAGTGTGTATCATAGAAAAAAAAGTCACTAAACGGTGCAATGCGTTTCGTGGTCATTACACCGACTTTGTTCTTAACAATCGAATATATTCTCTAAAAATTGAAAAGAGTTGCAAAATCTTTGATTTAACACCTTTCGAACGATATGATTTGCATATTGCACTTTTTGACAGGCGATGTTAAACTTCTATTGTTGCTATGCAGAACCCGTGCTTTTAATAAAAAATTTTGTTACACAGTAAAAGCTTTACAGTTAGAATTTGCAATTCAATCATAATTCACTTGACAACCATATTTACAGTTTGAAACACACAGAGATTCTAAAGTTCTAGTGAAAATTGCATTAGTTTATCACGGTGGATTACAGTAGGACTTCCACTTGTTTACAATTTATTTTGTGATTGTGTAACTTTTATATTCACGCTCTTACCTTCAAATACCGTACTTCTTGCACATATCTTTTCTTTTTTGCTTTGTCTACACTTATTTTCTTCGACATTGAAGTTGCGAGCATAAGGATGGTTTTTAGACCGAGTATTATTTTGTCTGCATAGCCCGCTATTGGTAGAATTTGATATTGTCGCCAGAACCATCGAAGGTTGTATTGTTTTTTCACTTTTTTGAGAGTAGTACCGCTTAGTAGAATCATATTTTCTCATTAACTACTACAGATCTATCCAATATGTTTTACCGCAAATACTATCAAATGCGTTCAAATGTATTCAACCATAATATCAAAATCCTCCTATCACGAGATAAGGCAGTACAGGTATGCAGACCCAGCCGAAAAAAGCATTATCGACTTCAAAAATGAAAATTTTTCAGTCAGCTCGCTCGGTTTGCTCGAAAGTAGTCTCATTCGAAGAGTACATTGAAATCTATCAAAAACTTGTTTAAAATCTTGGTATCTCAAATTCGGTCCATTCGGTCCAAAATATTTTGGATAAGAATCATGTACCATGGGCTTGTGAGAATCTCAGTCATTAAACAATGGAGCATGAATCAGCTCTGATGTCTCGAAGCTGAAGTTTTTATAGGTGGTGGATAGCAATAGGTGAGTATTTCCTGAAAATTTTCAACCCGATTGGATAAGTCGATGAAACATGGTACTCAAAAGGGATGAGGGCCGATAAAATACTTTTGTTGCTGCCAATATATTTGTGAGTTCTGTGTTGGAATCAAGTCAGGAGTGGCTCCTGATGATACTATACATAGCGAGGTCAAGAACAATTTTCAGGCGAAGACACAAATAGAACAGTACGGCATTCTTGTCAAATTTGTTTCTCATCCGATGTTTCCGATCGGCATGTATGTGTATATCTTCAATGAGCACAGCTTGTTTGAATTGGTCAATTCTTCAGTCTTAAGAGTGACTTGGATCGGACCCGATTTAATCGATTTTTCCAATTGTTTCTCGCTCTTCTAGCAGTTCTTTGCGCAAAATTTGAGATATCAAAATTTTAAACGCGTTTTTGCTAGATTTCAATGTGCTCTTCGAATGAGACCACTTTCAAGCAAATCGATCGAGCTGACTGAAATTTTTTTGTTTCTGAAGTCGATATATGGCGCTTATTTCGAAGAATCACTTCTTTGATTTGATTATTTCTGAGTTCTTGTTGCATGCATACTACAATAAATAAGTCAGACATGGAGTCAAAATAAATTTTCCTCCGTTTATAGGAATCTATTAATAATCCTGAAAATCACAGTCAATTTACTGTGATTTTTAGTATGAATGTCAACTCTCTTCTTTATTATCGTTTTGTTTTCTAGCTGTGATGTTCGTTTAATAAAGCATTGTTTTTTTGTAATTATTTTGTCAAAAATCTCCCTATTTTGCAGCGCAATTCATATGTCATTTTTCTATTGACAGTCTAGGGAAATGACGGTTTTTGATAGATGCATATTATAATTGGGTCCATAACTATTTTTTACTGATTATATTGTCTCTATCGTTGTATTTTGTTATATGAAGTCTAATAATAAAAACTAATAATTACAAAAAGACAATACTTTATTACACGAACATCACAGCTAGAAAACAAAGCAATAATAGAGAAGAGAGTTACATTCATACTAAAAATCACAGTAAATAGATTCCCATAAACGGAGGAAAATTTATTTTGACTCCATGTCTGACTTATTTATTGTAGTATGCATGCAACAAGAACTCAGAAACAATCAGATCAAAGAAGCGATTCTTCGAAATAATTGCCGTAATCAGAGCTAATGAATCGCTCTCGATTCAGAGGGTGTTTCATAAAAATTCTTAAGTGCTCGACTTAACTAAGTCTAGACTTAAGTCTCCGTTTTGTACACTTACGTGTTAATTTTATACACTTAAGTCTAGACTTAGGTAAGTCGAGCATTTAAGAATTTTTATGAAACACCCTCCAGAGTCTGTACAAGCACTTAGAGATAAATGTGTTGCCAAAGAAGCTGTTTTACACTCGTATTCCCTGATTCATCTTGGAAAAGAAAATGAATAAAAGATACATTATTTTGAATAGAAGTTCTCGCTCATCACAGTCACAAACGTCTTATTTTTAGACACTTTAGCGTCTCGAAACACGATTAGATACTTGACCACCTAGTTAGACGCGAGACATTTTTTTACAATGACCCAAGATTAGTCTATTTTTGCAATTCGGGCATGCTTGATTCACAGTATCCATCTCATGCATTATACAGGCATGCTAGAATCGAGTCAGAAACGTGATTGGCGTCTCTGTATACGGGCACCCTGCTTGACAGCAAAATACATGAATTTTGTCTGTACTTCAAGCGACATGCATTTTTCGGGCTGGCAAGATGCATTCTGTTCTCTGATTTTCTATTCACCATTTTGTTTTATCAGCGTAACAATCATATAAACATTACAGTTTACTTGTATATATACTATACTTAGCTATTTTTCAAAGTTTTTCACTTGATATTTTCCTCTGTCGTGTGAGAAGTGCTAATTAACACTAAAGAAAAAATGAAAACTGGAATGAAAATTCACTAATTAACTGATTTTTCTGTCATTTTGGAATATCCATACCGATTCAATTTTTATTGTGCAGACACGTGGTTAGGGAAAAAATATCTGTTGCATTATTAGTTTTTATCGCTGTATATCATGAGATGATGACGACCTGTATAGCATCGACTGTAAAAGAAATATAAGAATACATGAACGGAAGGCGTTTTCGCCAGTGATCGTTAGATCATACAAATAATATGCTTGATTGGCAGTATCCATCTTGGGCATGCAGGATTAATGCATTTCTCTTGATTCACATACAGCTGTACATGCATTCGGCTTGCAAGTTGCATGTCTGCAAATGTATGCGACGTGTCTGTGTTCGTGCATGTGCAGGCAACGTACATATCAAGAAATTGGTCTTGGGGAGACTTTCATGTCACCTTTTTTTAACAGCGTTTAAGCAGGAAAAAAAGTGTATTGTGAACAAAACCAAAGAAGAAGTCAAGGAAAAAGACAATTTTGTAGTATTATTACGCCTCAATTTATTGGAATTCATTCGAAGAATAGAGAAATTTTACTAGTAGAGAAATAGAGGTCGCACTTACACAGTAACATTTTAACTTTATTTACTCACAACCAAGAGGTCAAGATAAGCGTTCGATAATTCTTCTGCAGCAATCGCGAGTGTTAACGCCATTCAAGCTGAAAATACATTCACAATCGTGGTCGGTATCAGAAAAATAATCGAATACTTATCTTATCTTGACCAAAACAAATAAATTTATTCGTCCTTTTCTGATTGGTCAGCTCGCCACTTCACGTTCGGTCTCATGCGCACGTCGACAAGTAAATTTCCAGTTTGAGTTTCTGTATTGAGTCAATGTAACTTAAATTGGTCTGCATCCTCTTAACACTACATTTAAGTATGAAACCTGATTCTTCAACAATTTTATATATATGTTTCGAAAAACTTTAAAAGAATATTAGTATTACATATAAGGAAGAAATTTTAATTCTACTGTTTCTTTGTTTAGTGACGACTTCCTTTTTCCCATATAATAAACACGTGTTTCATAGAGACTGTTTTCACATGTTGAAAGTGCCTAGAGCGTGAAGAAATTTTATAGATGAGTACTGGAAGTGGCAAAAGTACTTTTCTAATTCATATAAATCATACTTCTTAGACTCCGAATTTCATTTCTATGTTATTGTCGAATACAGACTTTATTAGTGTTCAAAACTTTTTTTTGTTAAAATTGCTTATCGAAACAAAGAATTTAATTTTTTTGTTTATTGTCTGCATGAGAAGTTTTTATTAATAGAATTAAACATCCGTTTTGTTTTTAGATTTCAAATTGTCTTCATCAACGTACGACGGTTTCTTCTGAATATTTTCTAGATAAAATGACTGATACTGCAAGTAGGTAAATACATACAGTCTAAAAATGTGTGAGTTTAATATCTGATTGTTTAGGTGAAACATCAAAAACTGTTGAAAATGATGCACAAAATCAAAATTCATCTACTTCAGCCCCAATTGTTCCCAAAATAAAGTATTATCAAAGCAAATTATTAATTAGCTATATAAATGTAGCTTATTTCACTTCTTCATAGACATGATTTCTATCAAACACCAACAAATGTTATAATTACGATTCCATTAAAAAATTTGAAAAAGGAACAAGTACAGGTTGAAACAACCGAGAAAACGGTATGTATATATACGTTCTTTTAAAATGAATTTTTCAAAGTCTGTTTTTCTCATTTTAGTTGAGTGTTGGAGCAAAACTGCCATCGGGAAGTGATTATTCACTTGAAATCGATCTTGCCTATGCGATCGATGATAAACGAACAGAATTTACAGTTACTGCATTTAAAGTATGAATGCTATTTCTTCTTGTTTTTGTCTGTTCTAACAAGCAAAAAAATCTCTGTTCTAGATCGAAATAAAATTGTTCAAAAAAGATGCTATTCAATGGACAACACTTGATGCCGCACATAAGCCAAAACAGCCAGCAGGTTTACACCTTAAGGGAGGGGGGTCCTCACCCGTTCTTTTTACCAGCTTGTAGAGAACATTTCGAAGTTTTTGTTTCATTTTTTCGCTTTGCGGACTTATAGTTTCAAATAAAACAAACGTTTTTGCCCAATTTTTAAAATTTTCATTAGAAACTTCAATTATAGATGTGAAGAGTTGAGTTTAGCGTAGTTCGATAGAGGACATTAAATTGTATAAGAAAGAAAACTCAAAATAAGTATCGGATGGAGTTTTGATGTAGAAATTTAAGTTTTACCTCTCCGATGGCGTTTCAGAGCTAAAAGTATTTTGAAGAAAGCCTTACGGCTAGTTGCGCTCGAACCAAGCATTTTAGATCAAAGCTCCGAGTACAAAAGTTGCTCAGAATCGAATTCCGTAGTCTTCACGAGAGCTTTTTTAAAAGTTTGTTGTAAATCATTAAATTAAATTCTACGTTTCGTAAAATTTCACATATTTCAATTATGAACTCTGGAAAGAAGTTTTTCGAGAAAAGCTCGCATGAGGAACTCTGGAATACGATTCTGAGCAACTTTTGTACTCACACTTTTGCTTGAAAATGCTTTCTTCGAACGAAACTTGGTTCAAGATCCTTGCCGATTTTGCGCTGTGGAACTAAAAAACCAGCACCAAAAATCTTTAATTTTTTCGATGTTTGACACTTCCGTTCGATTCCGTATGTGAAAGTGGCTATGTTTTATGAGTTTCAGATTTTCTGGATACTTCTGGCTCAGGAGAGAAGAGAAAATATCGTCAAAATTTGAGCGGCTTTTCTCCGCAGTGCAGCATCTCAGTATTTTCAATTTTAAAGATTGACATTAAGAAATTTAGCGACAACAAAGTATTATCCCATAGAAAAAAACATGTTAAACAACTTCTACACTCACATTTCCATTCCAAAATGCCTTCCCGCAGAGAAACTACAGGCTTTTGAAGTGTTCTCTACAATCTGGGAAAGAACCAAATCTAAATGGGGGGACCCCATCTCCCTTATATAAGCTTAACATATTTCTTAAGTTTTCGTAATTCCATTCAGCTCTTATGAATAAACCGACAACTAGTGAACAGCCGTCATATCCATCATCAAGTATACATCGTAAAGATTGGAATAAAGTTGAAGCAGAAATTGCAAAAGACGAAAAAGACAATAAAGAAGAAAGCGATGCTAATTCGTAAGAGATCATTTCTGCCATGTTATTTGTTAATTTATTTTTACGTGAAACTTTTCTAGAATATTCTCACAACTGTATAAAGATGCATCGGACGAAACAAAGCGTGCAATGAACAAATCTTATTCTGAATCGGGTGGCACAGTTTTATCCATGGATTGGAATGAAGTTAGCAAAAAAAAGGTTGAATTACAAACACCGGATGGAATGGAATTCAAAAAATATGATTAAAAAAAGTGATTAAAGTTGAGTGATGTTTCTTTCGGAAACTCGTTTGTTATTTCATGTCATTATTTTTTACTATTTTTCTACTTCCATTTTCTAATACATTCTCATGCTTTTTTTCGGATATTACTGCTAAGACATTTGTTTTTTTCTGTCCAGTTTTATATATAACTTTAATTAATGTGCAAATGTTACACATTGAACAAAGTCACATATAAAACTGGTTTTATCGATCTAAATGGTGGTGAATCGTTTTATTGTTGTGCGAATTAATCAGGATATGGCAATCACCTGCCTTTTACTGTCACATTCAATTCTCTATATTAAACATTAAAAAACCTAAGAGCTATCTGTATCAAGTTGGATTTACTAGAGAAAACAATAGCATCACTATGTAGCAAAAATGAATAAAGCGATAAGGTTTAAGTCTATCTTTCTGAAGAATTCAGAAAATGCAGCTTTTTTTCGTGTACAGAGAGAAACTTGTATTTGACAGAAAAGAAAACACCGGTGACAACTGAGCGATCATATTATGTTAACTTGGTTTTAGATAATTTAATTTCTCAATCTTCATTATTCATTTAAAGCGTGATAAAAAAGTAGCTTTTTTCTAACTTTAGTATTAAAAAAATTACGTGTTGGTCTTTTTCCAACCAGAAACATCTGATTCATATTTAGACCATATTTCACAAGTTAGATTTCTTTTAAAGTTTGATATGACTGACTGACAAAAACAAACAAATCAATTTCGGAAAAGTTTTCTAACTTATACGTTCTACTTCTTTGTGATCGCTTGGATCTTTTGTAGTAGTGTAAAATGACTTTGTATGTTTTTTACTCATGATGAGGTAAATAAAATAAAAGTTTATGCTATAGAGTCATTAGACCGGCGATCTGCCTTAGTTGTTTTTTATCAACTTGCAATTCGCCCTTCAACGACTTCTAACTGATATATTTCTAAACTTGTTAAAGATTGTCATCATATCTTTTAAACTGCATACCATAGAAGAGTACTTCGCGCAGACCCTCTCATGTATATACAAGTTTTAGTCGACAAGATCCCACTATGCCAGTCGTGTATAGCGTTTCCAATTATCTGGAGAACCGTATTTTGTTTTTGAAAAAGTCGTGCAAAAACTAGTGGAAAAAATCATGTCTTATTCTAGTTTAAGCAAGAAATACTATCTATGAAGCAGCTATACTTGCAACTGTCTTCGTCAGGTGATTATTTCACCAAACCTTTTTTTAACTCTTGCACCTTAAATGCTAGTTATTATTCGTTTGTTTTTCAATATAATTAATCAATAGTGCAAAACTCTATTGTTCTCTTGTCAAAATATTTTGTGTTCGCTCATTTGATAAAAGACGTATATGAATGACCTTGAAGTTGAACCGTTTTTATTTTTGTAAACACATGCACGTAAACAGAAACAAAACAAAGAAATAGAAAACAGGCGAGGCGAGATATCACAGATAATATAGAACTATCGGTTCTTTTATTTTTTCTTTAAAAGTCTCATCATATCTCAAGTAATACTTAAGGGGGAGTCTCCCCCGATTTATTTCGATATGTTGTTCGGTTCGATAGGCCACGCCACAATAACTCCCCTTTATGGGATCACAAACGTAAAAAAAGTCATCAAAATCGAGTTACAAAATCTTTTTTGCATGTATTTTGCTAGGAAATGAAAAAGTATTTTGAAAACAATCTTGCCAAAAACGGTGCATGGTGTAAAAAAACTTTTGATACAAAAAATGTGTGCAATAGCCGACTGCGGGGGATAATGCTGTCTGATTTTCAAAATTTTCTTCCAGATGTTTTCAAAATTTAAGTTCTTTTAATATTTAAAAATTTAAATTTAATTTTTTTCAAAATTTAAAAATGCCAATCGAGAACCATAGCAGATAGAGAGGTCGGCCTTGCGCAGAATTGTAGAGAACACTTTGGGCTATCTAGTCAACATGTTACAATTAAAAATTCATCACAGGTTCAGAATCTGACACCTTCATCGGTTTTTATCCGTTAGGTACACGGTCTGAAAAACCAAGATTTTTAGTATCAAATATGTATGAAGATAGAGTAAAGCCTTCTCTGCAAAACGCTGAAAATCCGAACTCCCTATCTCTTTTCGTTCTCGAGTCACTCAAAAAACATCCGTGGCCGCTCTATTCAGAAATCCATAGTAGAAACCCTGTTTGCCTAAAACCGAATACAAATAATCGCTTATCGGTAACATTCTGAAAAGACAAATACAGGGATTTGTAGCGCTTGGAAAGCTCTGTCGAATGACGTATTACGTTACCGTCAATAAATCGTTAATTTGCAAATAAAAGTGTAACGCACCATAGTGATATTAATTAGTATTTATTAGCATGATTAATTATAAATTATTGTCTTAAGAAAACTTTTTTCATCACACCATAACAACAGACCATTGGCTATCAAGCCATGCAAGAACGACATTTCTACGATTATTTTTAACCGAACTACAAGCTTTGCAAAATGGGAACTAGCTGTCCAAATTCTAATTCAAATTTAAACTTAATTAATTAATAACTCTGGGAATACTTACCAGCTCATCGAAAGAACTTAAGGATATATGTAGTCAGGTGTCCTCTTTAAACTGTCATAGTTCGAGTACACATATAGGGGAAGGCCTCCTCTTAATTAGTTCAGATCGTTGAAACTAAGTACACTGTAACAATGAGCGTATTTTAAAAAACGAAAAAAGGATGATTGAAAGGATAAATGAATGCAAAACATTGAGAAAGTAGAGAAGATCTGTTCTAGACTAAAAAATGATTATGTGAAGAAAACTGCGAAGTTCAATTACTGAATTTAACCAATTATGAGTAACTAAATCGTTACATAAACGATTTATCTATTCTTGAATCAATGGTAATGTCACTGGCTATCAGCTGCAGTACATCAACCACAGCAGTAATTTCAGACAAGTACATATCATAAACATAACCATATAGATAGACAATTATTATATCATTATCTATGTTTAAAAACTCACATCGTACAATATTCCTCGTCATGGAGTATCATTTACATCTACCATAAATCCTCTTTCAAAAATTAAATAACATGTATTTATGTATTAAACGTGATATCGATTATCCTTGTGCATAAAAGCAACTTCTAGCAAACTGCTTCTCAAAACAAACATCCACGGGTACCGAAATCTGATCAATACCAGTATTTTGCTTTTAACTTATTTTGATGAGTTTTAAACTGGAGTCCATGACACAGAACTGATTTTCTGTATACTTCGCTGAGAATGAATGAAAAGCAAGGCTGTCTTAGTTATTTATTCTACACTCTGTTTAATAATCTGTTTGAGTAATCAATTTCTTAGAACACTGATAGAATAATACTAATGTAAATTTTGTTTTTGTTTACTTATATATGGTGGGATAGATATTGATGACCTGATCACGAATATGTGATTTCTAACTTTTTTGGATAAAGTTTTAAAATGAGAAAGGTTGAAAAAACTCGGAGGGTGTGGAATTTGAAAACACGGCTTAGTTTCAAAAATTTCAAAGTTTAGTCATTTGTGTTTCCTCACTTTTCGCAAGTTTTTTTTCTGATTCAACATTAAAAACTGAATGTGGGAATGATGCTTGATCGAGGTTGAAGTCAAAGGTCTATCCAGTATAGACGTTTTGGACTTCCTCTGTAAAAAGTTCATAAACAATTTTGCAAACCTATCTAGCTTTTTTTATGAAGAGATAACGCCAATCTTTTTAGTTCATTAGAATCGCCATTAAACGAGTTTTAGACGTAGCTACCGCATTTTTCATGACTCTCTTTTGAATTTTCACGTCGAAAACTCTGAGATTTTTATCAAAAAATGAAAATCAACAAAAATCTTCAAAATATATTCGTTCAACTCATTTTTTTACGCTATTGAACTATTTAAGTATTACTTGAGATATGATGAGAATTTTAAAGAAAATAAAAGATCATATGTAACGTTTGGATACTTTAAATTAAAATGGTTTTTCGAAAAACCATATAGGAACGATAATTATAACAAATCCAAAAGTTTATTATTCCCAGTACATCCTTCGGTGGTTTGGAATGCGCTGGTAACAAAAATGTGGAACAATAAGATTTTTTAAAATACGTTTCTCTTATCATAATCTCTTTTCATATAATCATCAATGTAGAATGATACAAAGAATGATTAACAGTACTGGAACGAGCGCTAGTTTTAACGCACGAAGAATGATTATTAAACGATTATGTTGTCAAACATGCATGAAACTAAAACGTCTATCAAAATGATTGAATAATTTCAATTCGAAACTTACGAGTTGAGATATTAATATCATTCATGGTAAATCGATTAATTATAATAAAAAACTAATTATTCAATCTATATTGTTTTTAATCAACATTGGTATTCTTCATTTTCCTCAACATATTTTATTATAAAAGAGTAACATAAACTATTATCCTTTTCAAATCACAGGGCGTGTGGCCATTTTTTGAACAACTCGAGAACAACAGGTGATAGAGATTTGCGATTTTTCTGCCATTCTATAGTCAAGGTTTTAGACCATCTTTTCATAACTAAAAACACATCTGACATTTTTTTTCAAAAATCGCTTTTCTAGAAGACCTTTAGAAAATGGTTTTATAACTGGCAGTAGCAATATATTGTTTTGTTTTTATGAGGAAATAATTCAAAGGATTCTCGTCAAAAGTGGAAGTCAGGCGAGACCTTGATTTCCAGCGGTTCGGACGTGTTTGGACAGCGTGGCTTGCTGGTTACGTTGTTGGTCGCATACGTCAAAGGTATTGTGTTCGAATCTCGACGCTAGCAAAGTCATGTAATAACCTCGGACAAGTTACTTATGTCTTAGTGCCTCGGATCACCCGTCTGACAGCATACCCACTACGTTGTGACGTACAATACAGCTTCTCCGGCTAGTCCTCGTGGCTTTCCGGAAAGGTAGTACGTGGTTAATGAAATGTGTATGGGGTGCTCAAGTAATTGAGCGAAAGAATACGTATATTTTGCCAGTGTTAAGTATGCAGATGTAATCTATGCATGTGTGAAAGAGATTCAGACTGCAAATACCCCTTTGCCCAATGTATTACTTATTTAAAATCAATTGCAAAACTACAGTACGATGCTGCACTGACTGTTAGTGGTGCTATGCGTCTTAGTTTGCGAGATAAAGTCTGCAGCATACTAGAATGGCTATCACTTGAACATCTATTTGCGATGCACAAAATTTTATTATTATTCAAAATATTTACAGGCCTTACTCTACTTTTTCTGGCTGATAGAATACCAAGATCAGTAGCAACAACAACTATGACCTTGCGATCTGCTTCTAACAAACGCATGAACGCATACCGTACCCATAAAGGTGTTTTGTTTCCACGGGCAATTAAGCAATAGAATGCCTTACCTACTGCTATTACCACAATTTCAACTTTAAGAAAATTCCGTTCTCCAATAAACGACTAGTTTTTTCCTTGCTATAAATGACCGAGATTCAAAAACATTGAAAGAAATATGGCATGATTCTTAATTAAATGCGCGTAAATTTTTCGCGCTTGAATGATTACCTACATAAAAAGAACTTAGTTAGTAGCTCTCAGTGTGCTTGTGGAAAAGCTGAAATAGTACAGCATTTCTTCTTGGAGTGTCAGTATTATCAGCAAATACGAACTACCTTTGAAAATGACTTGAACGCTCTAGTAAACGATACCTTTACTCCCAAGCAAATATCACCTATGGGAAAAATCTAGAACCCCCCACACTTTTGACCGTTTTTTGTCACACCGTGACGGTTTTTCTTATTTTTCTTTGATTAATACAGATTAATTAGAATAGTTTCGAACTTTGAAAGCTGTCACATCTTGTAGAGCAAACAATTTTCTACAAACTGGTATACTCGTTGAATTCTCGCCTCCGCGTCTTCAGTCTTTTAGACACGTTTTTCAGATAGCTCCAAAATCGATTTTTGGGACTGTTTGTACGACAGCTGTATTTTCATAACTAAGCAACATTCAGAGTACCGTTAGCTGGACAAGCCGTTGGGTTCTTGGACACATTCACTTTCTAAAACCTGCAACATCTGTAAACGTAACAGAAATGAATGAACTATATAATATCGTAATTACATTTATTCGCGACACACAAAGATTCTAATCTCATGATATCCTTTTCTCCCCTTTGCTCATCAGTTAGTCTCTTCTTCTTTTAATCCTATTGTTGTTATTACTTTCTCTTTTTTATGTCGTCGTCGTCGTGTATCGTTTCTATATATGCATTCTTGTGCTGTCCTCTGTCCTCAGTCAACTTATGTTAAGATGTAATGGGTTCGTCTCCTTATAATCATAATTGTACTGATTTTTTCAACATTTGTTCTATTAAATAAAGTTTATAATAACTCTACGTCAGGGTAGCCTTCCGGTCAGAGATGCAATTGATGACTAGTAACGAGATGGGTGACCATTTCAGACGCTTGTGAACTGTAGAGAGGATATCGGGCTATTGAAACTGCCACGACAACACCCTACACCGGTAACGGCAGCCGCAAAGCCGGATATTCTTCTTACCTTCGTAGTTTTAGAAAAGAATTTTAAACTAAACAAGGAGCAAGTTTTATGAAAATTAAGGTTTTTCGGCTTATTACCATCTGACATTCAAGAATTCATAATTCATTCAAAGAACATTAGAATGAATTGAAAACTTCAGGATATTGTCCGCTAAACGTGATGATGTGATGGAAAAAAATTGAAAAGTCATATTTTTGGTCAAGAAGTTGAATTTGAAAATCATAGTACACAATAATAGTCTTATATTGTGATTCTCACAATTGCAAAGTAACACATCTGATAGGAAACTTTCTCTAAACATCTCGAATTTTTTGCAACCAGAAACATCTGATTCATATTTAGACCATATTTCACAAGTTAGATTTCTTTTAAAGTCTGATATTGACTGACTGACAAAAACAAACAAATCAATTTCGGAAAAGTTTTCTAACTTATACGTTCTACTTCTTTGTGATCGCTTGGATCTTTTGTAGTAGTGTAAAATGACTTTGTATGTTTTTTACTCGTGATGAGGTAAATAAAATAAAAGTTTAGGCTATAGAGTCATTAGACCAGCGACCTGCCTTAGTTGTTTTTTATCAACTTGCGATTCACCCTTCAACGACTTCTAACTGATATATTTCTAAACTTGTTAAAGATTGTCATCATATCTTTTAAACTGCATACCATAGAAGAGTACTTCGCGCAGACCCTCTCATGTATATACAAGTTTTAGTCGACAAGATCCCACTATGCCAGTCGTGTATAGCGTTTCCAATTATCTGGAGAACCGTATTTTGTTTTTGAAAAAGTCGTGCAAAAACTAGTGGAAAAAATCATGTCTTATTCTAGTTTAAGCAAGAAATACTATCTATGAAGCAGCTATACTTGCAACTGTCTTCGTCAGGTGATTATTTCACCAAACCTTTTTTTAACTCTTGCACCTTAAATGCTAGTTATTATTCGTTTGTTTTTCAATATAATTAATCAATAGTGCAAAACTCTATTGTTCTCTTGTCAAAATATTTTGTGTTCGCTCATTTGATAAAAGACGTATATGAATGACCTTGAAGTTGAACCGTTTTTATTTTTGTAAACACATACACGTAAACAGAAACAAAACAAAGAAATAGAAAACAGGCGAGGCGGGATATCACAGATAATATAGAACCATTGGTTCTTTTATTTTTGGCAAATACAAAAGACTCCACTTCCATCTGAAAAACACACTAATAAACACCTTATATAGATTGCTTGATGATTGTTTACAAGGTGATGAATAATTTTATGGAAAATCCTTGAAAACAAGGTTTTTCAACACAACCGTATAATTTCCCCGCATTTATTGTATAGCATAACTAGGTGAATAATCAAGGTGTTGCGTTTTGCGGTTGGTATAGTATGAGAGAAAGAAACATACCTATTTTCTACCTATATATATATTTTTATATCGTTATATGACAAAATAAATATTTTAAAATGGTAAAATGAGTGATAGATAAGAGAATTAGGAAAAACAAAAATAAGTAAACGACATATGTGTAAAAAAAAGCACATCACAAAGAAATATACCTATAAATGTGGTTACCATGGACTAACCAATAAATCTTTTCCTTTTTTTGATAAATGATAGTATTGAATAAATGAATGAATGATTAGTCATTAATAAACTATGCCAGTTATTATTAGATACGTTACACCTGCGACAACCGCAATCACTAATATAAACAAATTAGATGTATTTATGAGATTGAAAGATTATTCTAGTGTTTAACTGACAAATCTATGCTATCCATGCTGATAGAAATCTGACACCCGGATAAAGAAATAAAGTTTACGACTATGAATCAGAAATGGGTGAATTCGTCTTATTTCTTAACATTTTTATTTCGTCTTATTTCGTATGGTGACAAATTTCTCTACAGCCATCTCATGTCGTCTTGAAGAATTTCTATCTCGTTTCGTTTCGTAAAAAGTTTTACGACCTATTTCGTCTCGTCTTGTATAAAGAAAATTGTTGTCATTTCATCTTTATCTATCTCTTCAATTTAATCGCATCAAATTTCGAATTAAAGAATGAATTTTATCTCAGCTAGTTTTGTCAAAGTTTTTTTCTAAACTGCCTTGTTTCATCTCGTTTTGTCTTGCCAAATAATTAATAAAAAACCTATTTTGTCTCGTCTTATCTTACAAAATTTCGCAAGACGAGATCATTTCGCCCACTTCTGCTATAAATTGAATATACATCTAAAAAACGGCAAAAATTCATAATGTGGAGAAGATGCTATATAAGGAATATATTCAAGGATTGGCGAATTTGCTAAGAGAATTTTTTTTTGAGACCATTCGTCTTTATCTTTTTAAGAAAAAAAGTCTCATACCGAATTATCCTAGTACACATCCTTTGATGAGAGTAGAATAAAGCTTGCATTAGAATCTAATTGTTGAAACTCCGATAGATTCTACACCGTACCAATCCATCATCAATAATTACAACAACTACAAAAGTTTTTATCTTATTCAAATTAAGACTTTGTTTTTCGGGTTTGATTTTCATGGACGTCTATATATAAATGATTAATCGATATGAATTTCTTTGAGTATTCATACCTTTCTCCGAGATAAATGTAATTTTTTTCTTCTCTTTGTTCTTCTAATTATTATCTATTTTCCTTTTTCACATTTAATGATATTTAAATAAATGCAGAATATATCATGAATATAAAAATATTTGTCCATGATTGTTAAGTATAGTAGTGTAGTAAAGTGTACACATATGTTTTGTATAATATAATTTTGTCTACGCACATACACACGTAGAAAAAAAATACAAAAATAGTTTTCCACACCCGGCTGCGCATCAGGTCATTTTTTCTTATTGCATTATTATCGGATGCGGTAGTTGCGGTAGTTAAGCTTAAAAAGGGCCATTTTATTAATAAGATTGCTTACACACGATATTAGGTAAATATACGATAAACAACTAGAATTAATTTTTTAGAATAATGGCTTATTCGTCACGGCAATTTTATCAAAGGAGTGGAAGCGCTGGTAAGTATTTACATTTAAATTTAATTAAATTAGATATTAGCTAATTAAGTCACTAATTTAACTATATCATTCATTACTTTAAAAGAATCAAATTTTATTCTTATACGAAAATATTTTATCCAGTTCCAAAATTAATAAGAATATTTTTCTAAATGAAACTTTACTGTTTATCATTAGTATATGTGTATCTCTTATTTCTCAGGTAATCTCGGTGCCAACGCTGCATATGGTGGTCAATTTGATGCAGCCGGAGCTATGTTTGCTCAAGCTGACGCAAATCAGGATGGTAGCATAGATCTTTCTGAATTCCAGCGTTGGGCAGGTGGGCGAAGAGGAGCGAATGCTTATGGCTCGTCTGCCGGATATTCAAGTTACCAAGGAGATGCATCAGAATATGGATCAGGCTATGATGTGAGTGCCGGAGGAAATTTTGGTGGCTCATATGGTTTGGGTTATGATCAGTCATCAGCGGGATTTGGTGGTGCATCATATGGTTTGGGTTATGATCAGTCATCAGCGGGATTTGGTGGTGCATCATCTTTCGCATCTTCTGCTTATGGCTCATCTACTGGCGGTGTTTTTAATGATCCCAATCCTCACATAATACGTCGTGCAGCGGCTAGTGGTCCAGTGACATATAGACAAAATATTCTAGTTCGATTTTTACAGCCTCCACCAGTTCCACCACCAGGCGTAAGTTCAACATCGACAGCAATTATGTGCTTTAAGGCTAAAAATGCATTTGTAATTCTTACAGCCTCTCATCATCAAAGAAGTTAGACCCCCACAACCACCACCACCACCACCTCTTTATATTCGTAAGTATCAATAATCATCAGCAAGGTCTGTTCTTATGTGTAAATGTTTTTCATCTCAAATAGGTCAACGTCCCCCACCTCCACCAATACTTCCACCTGTTGTTATCCGAGAAAATCCACCACGACCACCACCAGCACTCCCAACACAAGGTGACAAAAATCTTTATGATTACTTTTGACTTGAAATATGTATAAAAAATAATTCTAATTTTCTTATAGTTGTCACCAGAATGCTCCCGGCTTTACCACTTCCACCACGTTCTGTTATCATTGAACGTCTTCCACCTCTCCCACCAAAACCTCGCGATATTGTTGTCGAGCGTTGGTTACCATATCGTATATCGCAAAAACGTCGTGTTATCATACAACGTGCTCCTCCCGTTAGACAACAAAGACAACGAAATATTATCATTCAGTACGTATAACGTCTAGGCTTATATCTTCATTCGTTTCATTTATAAAATACATTTTTTCTCTTGTAGTTATGAAGCACCTCGTGCACAAGTCATTCGTGAATTCAAAAATCTTGGTATACAACGTGCCGATCCTCGAGACTATGTGGCTCGTTATGGTTCAAGTTTAGAAGACTCAACTCAACTCCTTTCACATGCAAGACAAGCTGGAGTTGTCGAAGATATCGTATGTATTTCGTTTCATTTCAAAGCACGACTGTATTATAATAATAAACTGTTTATTTATTGTACGACTGTATCTGATGAGGTTCTGCCGTTATAATGTATCGCTACTATACAGTTGTTCGCTCAAATTTTAGTGGAAACTGGTTCCGCTTAGAATTATAGAACATATGGATATTTTATTCTCTCCCTTTTGCTTTAGTCAACTCCAGCCGGAGCTGCCTACCATTCATCAGCCTTTGGAAGTTTTCAAGCAAGTGGTGCGGGAGGTTACAATTCAGCCTCAGTAGGAGGCTATGATCAATGGGGAGCGGATTCGGGTTAGCTGAAGGAAGACTAGAAATGTTCAGAAATACTAATTTATTTTTACTTTGAATTTTCAGAATATGCAGGTGGTTATGGCGCTCAAAGTAGCTTCGAAAGTGCTAGCGATTATGGGGCGTCGAATTATGGATATGACGGCGGTCTAGCGTCGGGGTCTCAAAGCTGGGCCACGAGCGGATACGGATCAGGTGGGTTTGACGTAGCAGCTGCTGCCTTCAGACAAGCTGATATCAATAACGACGGTAGCTTGGATCAAGAAGAATTTCGTCAATTTGCTCAAGGTGGCTATTGAATCATAGAAACACAACGAATATTAGAATGAACTTAAACCTCATACCAGCTTCAGATAACAATATACTCTTTACTCACGTTTTTATTCTTCATTGGTTATATCTCTTCGCCGGTGCAATTGTAGAAAAATTTTACCATCTATGATACCATCTAAATTTTACCATCTTGAAGAACTCTCAGGGCAACACAATAAGTATAAAAATAAAAATAAAATTTGTTATAATTTTATTTATCTATTTTTCTTTTTTACTATTCGTGTTTTTTGTTTTATTCTTATTAACTTCATTCAGTATAACTTGAGTAATTGTTTTTCACTTCTATTATCTGTTAGAGATAGTTCAATTTTACTGAAATAGTTAAATAAAGTTGAAACAAAAACGTTGATCTCTACCAAGTTATGTTAAGATGGAGTTATGCATTGATTAAAGCATCTTCTAAATTGCATCAACAATTAAACAAGAAATATAAAATTAACATATAAGACTAACATTTATAGAATATTAGCATTGGTAAAAAAATACTCAAAATAGATTGTTAGAAGTACAAATTCTTCGGAGTTTAAGTTCAATAGTACGGTTAATAATCATGATGTACATTTGAAGCAAAGTTCTGAAATTAAAGCAATTTTCTTGATTTTGTCATAATCTACATACTGGAATGAACAGCAAGCGAAACGTTCCTAAACTTTTACCATGATTTTTAGGGATAATAGGTAGTCTGATAAAAATGTTCCAAGTTTCGCGGTCAACTTTTTTAGGTTACAGAAAACTTTTAGTGCGATACTTTGACAAGAGTAGCATCTCAAAGAAAGAAACTGTTTTTTCTCGTCAGTTATCGCTAGACGATCAATTTCAACAGTTCGATAAGGAGGAACATCTTCACTTATAATCCAAAGGACTTGAAGAAATATGGTAACACAACGTCGTCAGAGCCTGAATACCGAACTTGAATACCGAAAAGCTGGAACCAATCTGAATAATGTTTTGAGAATTCTTCGCTCTATCAGGCTATATGGTTTACAAAATTTTCTCACTAAAAACTAAGAACTTCGGTTTTCAGCGGTCAGGTTTTCCAGAAGATTTATTATGAACTTTTCTCATGAAAGGGCAATATACACCTCATCTGATAGAAAAATCTTCGGGCTATTCAAAACATTACTGCAGGAAAACCTGACCGCTGAAAACCGAAGTCCTTAGTTTTTAGTGAGAAAATTTTGCAAACCATATAGCCTGATAGAGCGAAGAATTCTCAAAACATTATTCAGATTGGTTCCAACTTTTACGAAAAAGTCAAAAACAAGAGAGTTCTTGTAATTATGACACACTGTGCTGCTTAGATAACACCCAAACGCTTCTTTTCCATATCTTTAATGACTGGCCTCACCTGCCTGGATATTGTGACCAGCTCATTTTGTAGAGAATTTCAAGGGCTATCCAATGGTATGTTTTCGACCAATACATCATTTTTCATTATGGCAGAAAAACGACTAACGGAGTGTTCAAAGCATTAAGATAGCTGAAGTATTTCTAATATCAAAAAGACCTAGGACACTTTTCTCACTATTTTATATGTATGAAATTGTAGCGCGAGAAACTCTCTATCGAATGGTATATTTATCGTAGTGCCTAGAAATGTTCTCCTGTTCATTCTGCATCTAACCATTTATGTGTCGATGGAATTCAGGCCGGGACCAATTGCATCAGATGATCGCGCCCGTCCTTTCAGAGCGTGATAAACGATGAGTTTAAACGAATTTTTAAGCCAGGGGAAAAACAGTAAAAGTAGAAAATGTTTAAAATTGCGACAAATTGCAGAACAAACTCAAAAATTCGTAATTTATCCGTAAAATTAATCATCTGGTAACTCTGCTGTAGACTGACGTTTTAAAATGTCCACTGCATCGCTGTTACACTTTTATCGTAACATCATTACTGTATTAGTTATTAAATTCCAGTGTGATGAATCGATGTTTCCACGATATTTTTCACAGTGTGCTGCGGACCATTATGAAATCAAATCAAGTAATGATAAAGTAAAAATAAGCGAATACCGCCCATGTTGTCGAAACCGGACGAAAACCGGCAATTAACCACGATTATTTTAAGAACCGACCGTTAACCCCGTTTAAGTCAGCCCCGCCCCAAGCCCCCCCCGGGCGCAACCCCTCGGGTAGCCCAACA
>CAJNOQ010001624.1:0-29847 GCA_905250885.1 Didymodactylos carnosus | reverse complement strand
TTCTTGTGTGATGTCGTGTGTAAAAAAAGGAAACGAATAAAATTTACATTTTTTATCTCGAAAAAGATTTTTTTCAGATTAATTGAGATTACCGTGATTAGAAAGGCAAGAGCATCGAAATTCAAAAAACCAAAATGTGATGCGATTGACTCTCATTCTTCAACTAAATAACTTTTACTCTGAGACGTGTAGTTTCACTATTTTTATTACTGTTGTTATATTCCAACTATGACGCAGTCACCTGTCAGGTATGTACATTGGTAGAAATCTTCGTCGATCGTTCTTGTCGGTTTTGGTGGCCTCGAACAATTCTTCGATAACTTGTAGCCACGTTACTGGATCTTGTTCGTCTAGACCTGTAAATTTTTCCACTCCTTGCACCCCTTTTAGTCAGATTTGACTGGCTAAGTTGGATGTCATATTATCCAGTTGTTGTTTCTGTTGCTGATGTAATCGTTTCTCCATGTTTTATTTCAGCAAATTAACAACTATATATAGTATATTTTTGCTACAGGAAGATCTCTTAGGAAAACTGGAAAAAACACATATTGTACAAGAAAGAGAGAGAGAGTGAGAGAGAGAGAAGAATAGGAATGAGAAATACCCATGGGGAAAGAGTGAACAGAAAGAGAGAAAATACATATCATAAAAAGCAGAAGAGTGAATACATATATCAGAAGAACAGAAAGGGAAAATAACCATCGAGTGACGATAAGAATATGTATATTAAAAGATGACTGCTGATATGAAATTTAGTTTATACTTCCTAACAAATCTCTCTCGGCTACCAGTTTCAAGTCCTAAAGCTTCGAAAAATAATACGTTAGATGTTTCCGACTGCCCAGTTTAAAATGGACTAGGTTTTCTCTCTCGTGTGCTAACTGATGCCGTTTCATTTCACTTCACAATTTGCCGCCATATTTATTTGTTTCGTCATTCAGTTTGCTCTTCTTTTTTCCTAGAGGAAAATCTATCTTTTTTTTGTGTTTTGTTGTTCTATTTTTATCCTTTTTCTTCTTCTATTACGTGTATTATACTATTTTCTAAATCATTTAACCGTAATTTAATGGCGTGGATCACATCTATGTTAATGTCAACTTCTAACTCACTGTCTCTTTCTCGCTTTTCTTTTTCTTAATTAATGTTTTAATTAAATATGTCTTCTTTTATAGATGTTACACCATGCCTTTGAAACGTTCGTTTTTGTCCTTTGTTATAATATAGAAGAGAAAAAGATGAGAATCTCTTTATCTTACATTCAATTAAACTGTTTTATGAAAAAAATTGACAGTAACATGCAAAGGTAACCGTTATAAAGAGCTTAATAGCAAGGAATTTGAGTTTAAAGAAGAATGATAAATAGAATCGTATTTTACATATTAATATCAACGAATGTTTGTTTAAGTTTTATTGTGTCTTTATCAACTATCGTTACTGTATTTTATAATCGCCGTTATAATGAAGTATTAGTACTCCTATCATTGAATGGGTATTTGTCAATAATATTTTCTTCAGTTATACTTGCTGATATGGGTATATCAAGTTTATTGAAAAATGATCAAATATCTCGCTGGTGTTTCATACGCGGTTATCTTGTTCATAGTTTTATTTGTTCGATATACTGTTCCTACTCTTTGCAAGCATTCTATCGTATGTGTCGAGTGATCTATTACAAGCATAGATATTTACAACAATATTCATTTTACTTAATATTAATTGTACTTCAATGGTCCTTGTCATTATTATTCATATCACCAGTTCTGTTCATGAATTTGGTAGTGTATTTACCAGAAGAATATTATTGTCAAACACCATTCTCAAATTTGCGGGGGATTCTTTATATTGCATTTGTTCTCTATTTCATTCCAATATTGGCAATTGTTTTGATGTATCTTAAAATAGCAATTTACATACGTGCAACAACAACAAATCACAACTGTCAGCGGCGAAATCTAAAACATTTTATTGTTTTGAAACGTGTACTTGTGACAATCTCCATTCTTGTTTTACTAGGTTTGCCTTCAGTTGTTCTGCTGGTTATGTTTATTATCAGTGGAAAATTACATTCTATGACATATCGTATTGGCTGGTTATGTGTATCAGCATCATTGCTGTTCTTATCACTCAGTTAATTTGTTTAACAAGACAATTGAGACAATTATTCTACAATACTTTTAAATGTTTTCAATAACTAAACCATAAAAGTACAACCGATGACTAACAAATAAGCTCCTTTTGTATCTCAATCCTTAACTTTCACTTTATTTGATCGGTGTAACGCTGTCTGATATTCCCAAGCAAGACTAAGTAAGCGAGAAAACCTAGCTGCAGCACCCACTTACAGCTAGATTAACTAGGCTTAAAGGTACATTTATCTAGCTGCATGCTGGTTGAAATCGTCTACTAGCTGAAATGACCGCCGCATTGGCCAATTAACCCGATTAACCGATAGTAACTAATTGTACCCAGTTGAAAACTGTAACTGTCATATATTTCTTAAAATGTATGAAAATCGTACAAAACTAATTCACTCTAGAATATTTGCCTACAGTTATGAGCAGTTTCAGTTTTCACAGTTACGATTAACTGGTAAAACACTGTAACTGGTGCATACCTAAGTGTTAGAGAGGGAGGCTAATGGTTAAGTCAGTAAAAGATGGTTGTTTTCGAAAACTGGCATTTATCAGTTGTGTTAGTTCACTCTATATGAATTATGCATCTTTTGAACATAGAAATAAAACTAACTATCCTGTTTCACTGCTATCCTCATAACATTTCGGCAAATGATATTACCTATGAATTATAAGACTATACTTCGTTTATTTGGCATTAATGCTTAATAGTATAAAAAAAGCAGAGACAGAGCACTTAATAATTTTTAGAAAAAGTACTGTTTGGCACCAATATGACACTTCCCCTCACTTATTCAGATCATCTTATATCAGATGCGCTCACACTAATCTCATATCATACTAGCAAAAAACAGCACACTTGACAAATAATGATGAAAGATGTACAGAAAAAAAGCCTCAGTTAGACCTAGATGATTTTTCCGACATATATTAAAAGTTTACAAAGTAGGAAGCAGAGCTATTGCTGACGAACGAAGTAGAGAACTACTTCACTCATTTGCTTTCTCCAGAAGAATGATGACTGCACTGTTTTGAAAAGAAGAACAGGAATAAAAACTGAATTGGGAAGAGAGATTGTTGCTGACTAACGAATCTCTACATGTTGAACATCTATGGTTGATTGGTGATTAACAATGTGGCAGTAGATGACCACTCGAAAATACTTCCATCTAGTTTTAAGTCAAAAAGCTCGAAATTATTATTATGATTTTCTAAATTAAATTCTTTGATCTTTAGTCTTATACAAACGTTAGAAAGTAATCAGCTATTGATCCGCTATAGGTAGAGTAGTCCGCGGTAATTATGATCAGGATAGAAGCTTTTTTTTTTAGTATCCTTGGAGTTAGCAGCTATTTTTCATCGGAAAAAGCGATATTTCACAGTTAGGTTGAGCTGAGTCTTACCTATCGTTGGATATAAAAATTATCTTAAAATTCATTAGCGTTAATTAGTACTCATCAATTTCCAACGAGCAGGTATCGACTGAGCATAATTACCATCAGTAGAATTATGATAAGCACAGCCAAAACAGCTGGAATGAACTTAAACAATTTCGTTTCAACGGAGAATTTTAAGCAAACCAATTAAAAATTAGTTCATTTTGTATTATTTCTTACATGAATTGCACATCATTCGGACTTGACCTGAATTAATTAATGAGAAATTACAAAAATTAAAAGAGTCATTTTTTCTATATATATGCTTTGGAATAATTATGATCACTCTAGTATTTTGTATGGGATAAATGAAAGTGAAAAATGTTTTCTTCAGAATGTTATAATTAATTGCATATGTAAAAAGCGGAAGAAAAACGCGTGTTTCCTAGTGAGTGCTGTGCATAGAATGAACATCGTTGATTATAAATGCATTTTTGTTCATTAAGATTAGAATAATTAAGTTACAGCCTTAATTAGCAGTCGTATCACGAACAACTTGAACTTTTGATGTACATGATCAAAAGTCTTTCAAAAATATGCCCAGATGGGTCAATAGTCGAAATACTTGGCCGGTATGATGATTTTGACCTATCTTAGCCCTTTAAGGGGGAAAACTGGATCTTCAAATATAGTTTTTCCCGGATACTTATGCAATTAAAATTTTTCTGAACACGCAGATTTGTAGAGTAAACGTTTCGGATCAAAATAAGACCTCGTACAACTCTGTATGACCTTGCATCAAAAAGTTACAGGTATTTTCCTAGAAGTCCTAAAACTGAGCATTTTATACCTGAAGTGTGTTCCAAGACTTTTAATAGCGGTTTGTCGTAGAGTAGAGATGTGCAACCCGACCCGTACCCGTACCCGACCCGACCCGAAAGCTGGGTACGGGTTGCGTACGGGTACAAAGTTGTCGGGTACGGGTTAGATTTTTTTAGACTATATCCGAGGAAATCTAATGTTATTAGTTCGCTTTAGTCTCGAAGGTATAAATCAAATAAGAAAATATATAACAAACTGACATATTCATTTTTCTGTGAGGTGCTTTGTTTCATATGTCAGACGATATCGGTCGAAAAATGTCAGTGGGTTTATATAACAAACAATAACGTATATGTTCAATTTCTGTTCTGAAGGTACGAAACAAATATTTCCCAGAACAATGAAAATACGTCAGTGTCATATATGTATAATTAGCTGTAGTCCAAAAATTCAGTCATATATATTTTTCTCATAAAACGTATTGTACATTTCAGTATAGTTCTAAAAATAAATTTCTATCATAATCAGTGATTATAAGAATGAGTACTCCAAGGAAAGACAAAGACAAAGAAAAAAATGATATTAAAGTTAGACAACGGACAGATAAAGTTATATATATGTACTGTTTTAGCACGTTTGCGTTTCCGGGTACGGGTACGGGTACAATGTTGCGGGTACGGGTAGGGTACGGGTAAAAATGAAATTTTCGGGTCGGGTACGGGTATGAAAATCGTACCCGTGCACATCTCTATCGTCGAGAGTTCATTCTTTTTTTGTTTAAAAGAGGAATAGAGACTAGATGGCGTGACAAGCACGGATTTTTGAATTAGGTCCTAGTTTTTTGTCAAATAGAGGATTTTAGAAAATCCAGAAGGCTTTTTCGGGTTTCGAAGGTTATTGGTTACCTGGAAAACCAATAAAGGCTTAATTAAAAAATCGGCGTCTGTCAGTCCATGTAGTTAGGTGTCTAGTTTAAAATAAAACAAACCCGAACTCTCCAGCTTGAAGTATATTAAAAGACCTTGGGACACACTTCAGGGTCCTTTTGATCTCTGGAAAACTCCTGAACCGTAAGACTTCGAGACAAAATAAATTATTCATTCTCGTAACTCATTGTGTCTAACATTTATGGAAAGTTTCGTCAAAATCGGATGTAGGGTGTCGGAGATAACTTCCGAGGAGGGAGGGTTCCCCCTTAAGGAAATATTCCTTGAACTCATCTACTCAGACCCAGAATGTTTTAAATATCGAAAGATAGAGAATTTTCTGGGCTTCAAAATGAACTACAATATTTTGTTTCAAAAGTTTGTCCTCATAGATTTATTGGCTAAATACTGGATAGATATGTCGATTTTTACCCCAAATCATATATAAAAATAATCACAGTTTCTTTCACAAATAGAAATTAGTAAGAGTTTTTATTTAAAAAAAATGCAGAATTGAAAGGCTACAAAACAAGCTATAGTACTTTGTTTCAAACCTTAAGTTCAACAAACTTATTGGCAAAATATCGAACGAATAGAAAACTAAAAAAATCTGCAAAAAAGCAGCAGAAATGTCTTGGGAGGGCTTTTCGTAAATATAATGAAACTCGATGAAAAAATGTTATGGAGAGCTCGGAGAAGCCTTATTTTTCTGAGAAATGTTTACTCTCTGTAACTTTTCTAAGCTGATGAGACTTTTGACGCTGATTATTAGCCAGAATGTAGAATATTTAAGGGGGCCATTTAGATTTCCCTCTAGCGTTCCCAATTTGTAGAGGATACTTCGAAGTATATGTTCTGAAGTTTTCTCAGCTTACTTACATTATTTAGCTGAGAAAAAAATTAATTACTTAAAAAAATGTTGTTAAATTTTTGAGCATGGGGTTATTATTACAAAATTTCCTGTCTATTTTCCATTCATCATGAAAACTTAGTTCTTGCCTAGATCGATGGAGAAATGTGCGGAGAACATTTACGAAGAGAAAATATGTCAAAATTTTTGTTCTTTCCTTCCGGTTATTGACTAATTAGTAAGTTAACTTACTGATTAATGTTAATTTAGCCTACTCTACTAGCATAAAGTCTTATTTGTAAAATAGCAGCGCTACAGAAAAACTCAAACAATACATCATCTGACAGAGAAATTCACGAGCTACAATACGGACTAACTTAAACATTTTAGAATCCATTTTTGGTCGCTCGCTAAGCCTAGTAAGTCCAAAATTTAACAATATTGTTGTAAATAATTAATTTTTTCTCAGCAGATAAGTTCAGTAACACGAGAAAACTTCCGAACATACACTTCGAAGTGTCTTCTACAAATCGGGAAGGCTTGAAGAAAAAATTCAAAACTTGAAAATATTGCTGGTTTTTGGCTGACCGAAGAATTTTCATCTCACCTTACGGCTAGTTTCGCCCGAACCAAGCATTTTGAAGCAAAACTCTGAGTACACAAGTTGTTCAGAATCGAATTTTGAAGTCCCTAACCAGAGCTTTTTTTAGTTCTGGTTCTGGTATTTAAATTAAATTTTATGGTTTTTAAAATTTAAAAATTTCATGTTTTTCAATTTTAAAGATCAAACAAAGCTCTCGTGAAGGACTTCGGAATTCGATTCTGAACAACTTTTGTACTCAGAGTTTTGCTTGAAAATACTTGCTTCAAGTGAAACTAGCCGTAAGGCTTTTTTCAAAATACTTTTAGCTCTAAAATTTCCTCGGGAAGGTGAAAGTTAAATTTCTCCGTCAAACTTCATTTGGGAACGATGTAAAGCTTTTCTCCTCATACAAGTTAATGTTCTCTATCGACCTACGCCAGAATCAATTCTTCATATAAAAAGCTGAAGTTTTTATTGAAATTCTAAAAATAGGGCAGAAAACCCGAAAAAAACTTCAAAATTTTTTTTATCAAAAACTACAAATCCGGGAACTGAAAGCTTTGTTGAGACGTATACTTCGAAGTGTCCTCTACAAACTGGTGAAAAAAAACATGTGAGAGGACTCCTCCTTAAGCTATTCTATAGCCTCTTTATAGGAGATCTCGAAATAAATTTTACAAAGCCCTAAGGTTTTTTAAACGGATTTCTGGAAAACGGACTTCCTATTAATAAAAATATGCTTTTCAATTTCTTTGATCTTACAATTACGTTTAGCGGACACATTAGTCATATCCTGAGATTTTGAGCTTGTGTTGATGTTTTTTGAGTGAATAGTGAATTTTTTACTATTCGGTGAAAGCAGTCTGAAAACCCTAATTTCCGTAAAACTGGCTTTTCGGGGGTTCTCAACACTTTTTCTAAAAACAAATATTTCGGCGAGACTCAGTATGGTCAATTATCTATAGTCCATCCGTCTTTAAATCTACCAAGAGTCACCGAGTTCCAGTCGTGGGACTCGTCGTAAATCAGATAAAACGCCCGAACCGCTGAAAATCAAGGTCTCACTTTATTCCTGTTTTGAAGAGAACACCCTGAGCTGTCAGTCTATGAAAAAAACTCAATACATTCCTATGTGAATTTCGGCAAACCGAAGCTGGTTTTCCAAAGATCCTCTGAAAAATTCGCTTCAAAAGCTTTTTCGAAATTTTCTTTTACTTACAGAAATATGTGGTCAGATGTCCAGTCTTCAAAACTGAAAATCGCAGGTCTGCATCTTACTTCTGTGAAAAGTTATTCGAAAAATATCCGAGACCATTCTGTTCTGTCTGAAACGCATAGTAGTTAAACATTTTCTGAAAGTTTCATCAATATAAAGAACTTTAGGCCGTTAACAATGGGTTTCCCGCTATTATTTTTTAGAGTTTCTGAAAACCTGATTTTCTAAAAACCGTGGTCTCTCGCGATCTTTGGGAAAAAACCATTGTGATATTCGGATTCAGCAAACTCGATTATCTATAATCAGCTATATTTCGGGTAAAAAGCGATGGGACAGTTGGTGGCCTTCCCTCGTCAGACCTTCTCAAACATGTAGAAGAACATCCAAACTGTTAATTCTGTCGGACGTTCTTTATGAATAGACCCATGACCCGTGGACTTTCGACCAGAACTTGAGAAGATTGGCTTAACTGTTGTGAGCATATGGCAAACTTGCTCAGTTCTAAGGTTTGCGCCGCGGTGAAAGTGCACGATACGAGAAAAGGAGAAGTGTCACAACTATTCGCTTATTATTTACGTATTCTGTTTGCCGCAAGAGTGGAAGCAGCAAGAGCAATGTCTTTTTTCTTCTGTCAATAAGAAGCAAACAGAACTATGAAGAAAAGAGTTAGTCAATATTAATTCAATATTAATTCAAAAACGGAATAATTATGTGCGACAATATTTTTTCTTTAAAAGCTGGAAGAAGAAAAGAAACAAACTCACTTTTTTCATACTAACTGCCATGCTTACAGAAAGAAACTAAAACACTTTTTCATGCATCATTTCACGTTTATACGTAAGTAAAAATTCATCAACAAGTTTTTTCTGCAAACAGTTGCGGGTACGCCAGTAACACTTTTTAAAAACAGGTAGCGTGGGTTGCGTCTGACACGTTGACATTCAATACCTTGTCAATAAGACTGTGGTGTCAGATTGTTGCCAAGACAGTTAAACACATGGTGGCTTTTGCTGAAGGAAGCACGATTCTTAATTAAAGCCCACATGTATTCCACTCATGTCAACACTATGTTACGGTAAACTTAAAGCCAAGAAATCGGAAGTTTTCTTTGGATTGTTTGGTATCAGTTGAGTTTCTATACGCTCTTTCCTTTCAACGAAAGGAACTCTTGAAGGAAACGAAAAGATAGAAAATCAGAAAACGACGGTTAGGTAAGGAGAAAAGGCAAGCAGGTTGAGTAGTAGTTGGCGACACTCTTCGCAGGTACATATTTATCTGTCTAGAAGCTTTTATTCGCTCGAAGCTAGTTTTCGGTCCTTAAGCATTACTCTACTATCCAGACAAAACTTGTGTTATGAAGGGATTTACTCTTATCTTTACGCTTCCTCGCTTCGCTGCGCCATCTGGACCTATTGGATATCAGTTGAATGTTCAAACCTTATTACGAGTGTTAGTAACGGTGACAGCAGGCGGCGGAGAATAAAGTTCTAACTTAAATTTACTCATTCAAGATGTTTGCTACTTCGATATAACCAAAGGTCGAAAGCTGATGTGCTACCTTTTCATAAAAGTGTACATCGTCAGTCAACTGTGATAGAGAAACAAGCGAGGAAGATATTCTACAACAACGAAAGACCATTCGGTCAATCGATCTGCATAACAACAACAACAACAACAACAACAACACAAATAAAATACTTACGTTAAGTTACTAATAAAATAATTAGTCAACACAAATGTCTGAAAATGAAGTACAAGGCAATAACAACAACCAGTTGGAAAAACAAGATAGTCAAGTGGGACCTGATGATAAAAAACAAATATATGGTAAAGATGTCGTTGCTCTAAATGTGACCGGAACTGTCAGTTGGTTTAATGTTAAAAGTGGTTATGGTATGATTCATCGTGACGATGTTGACGAAGATATATTCGTTCATCAAACAGCAATCATAAAAAATAATCCAAAAAAATATTTACGAAGTGTTGATGATGGCGAAAGAGTCGAGTTCGACATCATTCAGGGTGAAAAGAGTTATGAAGCGACAAATGTAACAGGTCCTAATGGTACTAATGTGCAAGGTTCAAAATATGCTGCCGACAGGCGACAATTTAATACACGTGGTGGCTTTCGAGGACGTCCATTCCGCAGACCATTCCGCGGAGGCGGATTCAGAGGAAGGGGAGGATCTGGTAGACCACCAATGCAATTTCGTCAAGCTGGCTTCAATAGAGGACTCGATCAACCGATGGGATCATTTGACAGAAATTTATCGGATCCATCTATGATGCGAGGAGGAGGTTGTGAAAAACAAGATAGCCGTGTGAGACCCGATGATAAAAAACAAATAAATGGTAAAGATGTCGTTGCTCTAAATGTGATCGGAACTGTCAGTTGGTTTAATGTTAAAAGTGGTTATGGTTTCATTCATCGTAACGATGTTGACGAAGATATATTCGTTCGTCAAACAGCAATCATACAAAATAATCCAAAAAAGTTGGCGAAAAAGTCGAATTCGACGTCGTTCAGGGCGAAAAGGGTTATGAAGCAACAAATATAACAAGTCGACTACCAGTGCAGTTTCGTCGAGCTGGATTCGATCAACCGATTGGACCATTTGACGAAAATTTATCCGGTCCACCTATAATGTGCGGAGGATTCCGTACTCGAAGGATTTTTAAAGGACGTGTTGGTTTGCCGCGGGTAATCAGAGGCAGTTTTGGTCTAAGAGGTTTATCAACTGACACAATGTAATCCATTGAACTGCGATTTCGGATTTGTTTTAAAAAACAAATCCGAAATCGCAAGAAATCCCAAAGTAAGAGAAGATCTTAAAAGATCTTCACCCTCACTTAATCTTAAAAGTTCTTCTTTTACTCTCAAATAAAGTTTACACCAACACCCTTAATTTTCTTTTTCATAAAAAACTATGGGAAGAACCATCTTTTTTACCAACAAAAAAGTACAAATCATCCTTATTTCTTGTTCAAAAAGTAGTAAAACGTATCGAGAGAATATGAGATTGCGACAAAATAGACAACACAATTAAATCGTCGTGGCTAAATTTATTCATGCCCACATTAATTCAGCTGATGATTGGCATTTTCACCGTAGCTACTACAATTCAACAGCAAAACCTGTCCATTCAACAGCGTCAGCAATACAAAGAAGATGTATTTCTATTAAGACAACATTCGGAACGTCAAGCAGATAATTTTCAAAAAAAGAGAGTGTATTGAGCAACTACATTGATGATCTCGCGAAGCTGTTGATATTGGAAAATGAAACAAGACGTCTGCCGCATATTCGAACAAAAACATTGACTAGCCTTCGACAACTCGACCCAGGGAGAAAAAACATTTGTTTCTGTTACTTTATGAAAGTATGTTGATTTATAACGAAATAAAACGGTCATCTCACATTCATTAAAAGTCAACGATGCCGATTTTAACAGGATCTATTTTGAAGTAAGAAGTAAAGCTCGCTGTTCATTTATGTATCTAAGGCGCCGCTAATTCGAAATCGGAGTGAAATTTATTTTTCTTTTGAAGTTACATATTCTGAACCGCCTCGACGCGCTGAGTTCGAATCTGATAATATTTTTTCGATTTGAGCGTTTTTTTCGCTGTGAAAACTGCCGAACATTGAGTGTTACTCGAAAGTAAACAATTCTTCCAGGCACAAAAACATCGTCTATCTCGGTAATATGACATCCTAGAATTTTTTTGACGTGATATTCTGAATCCCTGTGTAAAACTGGGTATAGACATTGTATTTCGCGCTCGGTCAAATATCACGTGATCGACAGAGGTAGCCGTTCGCCCAATCAAGTCAAAAAAGAGATCCTTACTTTACAACGATTTAACAAATTTAATATCTGATATTTCCTGCGATTTCTCGAGTTACGTATAGCTATCGAGACATAAAACTTTACAATAATACTAACGAGGGGATCTCTCCAGTTGTCCAACGCCGACTTCGATGATCTTTTATCTATAGATACTCTATAGTGTCCTACCATCTATGAAAATGTCTTGAATGTGACATGTTCGGTTTCTTCGGTGTCGGTTTAAACTGAATCTTTTTCTGTCGATTTCCACAGCCTATATATATGAACTGAAATGAACTAAATTTTTATTTTTGCAAGCATGGTTGTTGCATAGAAAGGCTAGCTTATGCTAATGCAACATCTTATATATATATAAGAATAAAAACTCATGTTGTTGTGTTTGTTCATAGTAATTTTATTTACACACTATTTTATCTTGTCTTCCTTGATAAGGAAAATTAAGTTTTCGAAGTATTGGAATAATGAAAGTTTCAAACTAGCTTATATACAGCTGTTTTTAATATATTATTTTTACTTCGCTTATTACCATCAAAACTAACAAACGGTAATTTCTTGTTGCCGACACATGAAGTTTCTGTTTTCTTTCTTTTGATCATATTAGATTCAGCGTCCCCGTTGATAATCAAATTGCCCATTTGAATAGTTCCCCATGTCCCATTCGATAATGCAGAATTGTATAGCGCCGAATTGCCAAGTTGTTCATTCGATATAATTGCTCCTGTCAAGTTTGTGTTTGTAAAATCGACATTGCCGTTAGTCCAGCTGGTATCCGTAAAATTACAATCGACCAGCGATTCTCCCCTGAAGTTCATTGTCAAAAATTTTGTCCGGCTAAAATTCACTTTGTATAACAAAGCGTACTGAAAAGATGAACGAAACAGAAGCGTGCTGAAGAAAACTGTCTCGCACGGATCTTTTTTCATCAGCAGCCCAACTTTGTTTGCGTTCCATGAAACGAGTGAAAAAATTGCTACTTCGTCCCTAAAAGTCTCAAATTCACAATGCTGCATGATTCGGAAGGAAAAAAAGTACTATATATTGCTAATGCTAACACAACAACATGATTTTTTATTCTTATATATATGTAATACTAGCTGAAGCAGTTGCTTGTCTTGTACGCTGATCATCGACCCGACTGCGTCTCTGTTCCGGAGTCTCAGCTGCTCTGGAGGCCGCATGCGTTGCCCGATCTTCCTGGCGTTGAACCTGCCCTTGTTCTGGAGTCTCAACTGCTCGGGAAGCTGCCATTCTCCTAGAAGCTGATGTACTTCTGCCCATCAGTGCTCTTCGTTTTGGTGGCATTTTGCAGTATTCCTAAAGTAAATAGGATAGGTTAGAAATATTCTACAAGAAGTGTGTATTTTTAACAAAGTTACCTTACAAATTTTGCACTTGAAGTCACAATTGAAAACACTTTAATAATCTGTAAATTTTGCAGTGTATATTGAATGTTACTCACTTACCTGTTTGTGCGTGAGTACGGTTATTAGTAGAATCGTCGGAAGATGAGAAATACTATAGTGAATATGGCTTTGATACAGAAAAACAATGGAAAAGCACACCTATATATATGTATGGCACACACTAAAACAGTTTGATAGCGTCATTGTATAGTGTGATGTGAAACTTCCAATGACGATATATCACGCATCAGAAGAAATGGGATACATCATGTGCCGTCATAAAAAACGACGAAGAGATTAAGTCATATCCAAGTATGTACTATAGCTAATCACCTAAACATATTGGACATACATTTATGACTAACCAAACGTTTCTTCGATTTCACCGACTCTTGAATACGCTACGTAAAGTTGGGCATTAGAAAAGCAAGGAGTTTCTCACCCTCACTGACCCCGTCTCAACCTTCCTCTGGACCTAAGGGTATGTCATGGAAAGTTTGGTGACGCTAGCTCTTACAGGGACAAAATGCATAAAGAATAGACACACAGACAAACATTCTTCTTTATATATGTAAATATATATATATATGTCAAATTTCGTGAGAAATAAATTCACCTAGTAGGCATATAAATATTGAAATTAGAACGGAGAAACCAACTAAATTATTTCAAAACATGTTTTATTTTATTAAAAACTCTTTAGTTGTAATAATATAAATGATAATTTTTAGTTATTCAATTTCGATTTTAGTCAGCGCCGAAAATAGAGCTCTTTCTGGCATCTTTCGTTCACAGTTTATAGGCATTTTGTATAGAGCGTTCATAGAATAAGCTCCTGTTGAACAGTTACGAATGTGTTCGTTTATCTTTAGTATTGTGTATTGAGAATATGTATCGTGCAGCTATGTACGTCTGCTCTTATAGTATAAGAGCAGACGTATAAGACTTATACGTAAAGGAGTACTGGTCTCACCTATGTAGAATTCTTTGCATCTAGAACTTATGGGGCAATGTATGAGATTCTGTATATTGCAATTCATATGCTGCCTGGCAAATATTATTTTACCATTTTTTAGTGTTAATCTGTCTGCTTCGATGAGGATGTGATACGTTTTGCAATTTGGTTGATCCCAACGTGAAGTTGCTGGACAATGACTAGGATATTGTTGTGAGAATGTAAGAAGTCTGCATGAATCTGGTGGCTGTCTGTATGATGTATGATGATACTTTGTTTTAAAATATATTTTACTTGTATTTGTGGTGTTGTCTTGTCGCACGCGAGAAATGGAGCTTGGTTGATTTGCTTTATGTGTCGCATCTTGAATTAGTCGTGTAGCTACACGACTAATTCATAAAACGGCTATCCTAGGATAGCCGTTTTCTTGCATTGGCGTAATGCTAATTGGCTGAAGGACTTGTCCAAGCGTGACTCTGTGACATTTTTGACACAGTAAATTTAGCTTTTCTCAAAAACTGTATGAGCTAGAAATTTCATTCTTGAGCCATTCGACGCAGCTCGCCATACTCTACTTTCGTTATAAAAACGAAGGTATTTGGTTAAAGACTCGAATTTTTAGAACCGTTTATCGGTGCGTGACGCTGTGACAAAAAAAGGCCCTAAATTCGAAGCTCTTCTCAGTAAAAGCTAATTTGCTCCGAATTTAGAAGACCTAATGAAAAGTGTCTCAAGCAAAGTTTGTAGAGGAGGAAACGAGCTATTGATTACTAAAAAAAAGATTTTCCGATGAGCTTCCCATCCCTCAATAATTGTGTTTTAGCGCCGTGATTCTTAGAATCGTCCGAGAATCTCAAAACGTCAAACTTTATTAAAAAGCTTGTTTTGAGTCTAAACTTCAAAAGAAACATACCATCTTGTAGTGAATCGAATTCTCTATCGACTTGTGTGATCTTCCATTTTTAAGGAAAGGTGTCTAGGTCAGGAAATTGAAAATACCGTTTTCAAAAAACGTAAAACTGGATTTTTGCCGCCAAAATTTAACTTTTTAAAAAAAATAATGTAAGATTCGTAATTAGCATCAAAAACTACGTCTAGTGATGTGATTCATTCAGTTCTACCCTAAAATAATTTTTTCAAAAACTTGATCAGCGAAGTACCGAGTGACGTGGACCAGCCGTGAAACGATACTCTCGTCCTGTTGCATCGGATACAACTGATTATATTCGTTGGGCAAGTATGTACGAAATATTACGTTTCAAATGTGACGGAAGTAAAGACTTGAAATGTACATAGTTAAATGAATTAGTCGGTTTAGTATAAAGATCAGTAGATACGCTGGTGTGACCTAATGAAACCAATAAGTTCAAATAAAGTTTGTTTTTGTTGAATGTTATTGATAAATTTGATAGAATGATGCATATTATTAAGTAAATCGATGAACAATTGCAGTTGTTGATCTGTATCGCTCCAAATTATCCAAGTACCATCAGTATACCTAAAATAGTTTATTCATAATGTGAGTAAGAACATTGGGTAGGTATAAGTGGGCGGATGTAAAATACGTTCGTTTTTCAAGATATACCCCTGTCAAATTAGCTACTGTTTTTGATACTGAACCACCCATTTCTAGGCCTCGAAGTTGCTGGTAGAAAATTCCTTTAACAATGACATAGTTATTTTCAATTATTAGTTTGATAGCCTCAAGGATAAACTAGACTGATATATCTATTAAGATGAATGTGAAAGAAGTTGAAAGAAGAAGAAATACGATAAGTTTTATTTTCTGTTTTCTGTCGAAAAAAGGAGAAAAGAATTCTTTATTGTGGATTTGTACGTCAGAAATGAACGAAAAGAACTTAATGAGCTGAATTGCTTTTTAAAACGTAAGATTGCTTAGCTCAACTGTTAGGATCAGGTTATCAGATACTAGAATTCTCGATAAACCTTCTAGATATATAATCATGGGTACCGAGCGTGTTGTACAATTAAGAGAACGCTCATAACATTGGATCACTAGTGACTCTTTGAGAAGTAATCTCTACAGGTTTTTATCATTCCACATCATTCTGAAGGTATTCCAGTCAAGTTTATGTACTTTTTCTAACTCATGATTAGCTAGAGCTGACTCGTTAGATTATTGTCAGCATGCATAGAAAACTCGGACTGAATTAACTGTGATGCTTTAGCTAGTAGTCTGTGTGACCCTCAAACCTCATCTGTCAATGATTGTGTCTGACGACGTTTTATGTATCGTTTATTCTTTAGATTATTATCAATATCTATACGAGGCTGGGACTCAGATGTTTTAGCTAATAGCCTAGGTGATAATGATTTAGGTAGGGCAGTTTTTATGAGACGAAAGACGAGAGAGTACAGTACTGCTATAAAGATCATGGTAGTAGAATTCTTTTATTATTCGAGCTTTCGAAAGCTTCTGCTTCCATCTTCAGGAAGAAACAAAATGACATAACTATTGAGAAATAGGTTCAAAGTACATAAGAGAGAGAGATAAAGAACAAGGATGATTTGTATTCTTATTGAAACGGTCAACGGACCTATTTGTTCGAAGAACATTATTTGCCCCCCAAACTCTCCTAAATGGAGATTAAATATGTCCGTTGACCGTTTCAATAAGAATACAATCATCATTGTTCTTTATCTCTCTCTCTTATGTACTTTGAACCTACTTCTCAATAGTTATGTCATTTTGTTTTTTCCTGAAGATGAAAGCAGAAGCTTTCGAAAGCTCGAATAATAAAATCAAAGTGTGGGAATTTGGTAAAATTCTACTACCATGATCTTTATAGCAGTACTGTACTCTCTCCTCTTTCGTCTCATAAAAATTGCTCTACCTAAATCATTCTTACAAATGACTCGCTCTCGATACGGCGATGTTACATTTTTAACAATTAGACAACTCGAGAAACATGTAATCAAATTACAAAAGTGTAAATGTGATATTGAATTCATAAGAACCGCTCTACTATACAATCTAACCCCAACCTTCATTAGTATTTACCTCTACAAAAGGAAATTGAAATCTCATCCTCAATACTCATCCTTGAAACGACACTGCCTTCAATATGAATATAAACTACGTGTCAAAGATTTACATAAACATCAAAATGAAATCGACAAACTAATATCAATGGTGAAGTCAAGAATAAGCTACGTTGATTTTCAAAAACTTCAACAGTATTTCCATGAAAGTGCACAACGAGTGAAACAACGAACAGCAGAGATCCACACAAAGAAACTGGAGAAACTAAACAAAAGCCCAGTCGGCCAAAATTATGAAGTGATGAAGAACAAAATCGTCCATAATTTATCCTCCTACGAACTTTCTCCTACTGAAGAACGTCTTCTAGTCGTGGATACCAATTTTGCATTGAAAATAAACTAACAAACTACATTGATTTTAAAACCGACATTGAATGTAATGTCCTTAAGTTCGAAAACCTCTGTCATTCTTCAGTCTACTCTACTTTCTGTCATTACCTTCATGACTATTCTCAACATCTCATTCAATCAGTCAAAAAGAAATCAATAAGAAATATCAGTGACGAAGAATTTGAAGCACTTCAGTCTTTGAAAAATAATTCCAACATCATAATTTGTCGTGCTGATAAAGGAAACGCCATCGTCATCTTGGATAAAAATGAATACATCAATAAAATGAATCAGATTCTTTCTTTGAAACAATTTAAACCTACTTCCAAATCTCTGCTAATAGAAAAAGAAAAAGAAATGAACGAATACCTACGTTATCTCTATGAAACTGAACAAGCAATTGATGAAAAGAATTTTTGGAAAATAAAGTCAAGTTTTTCGTCTCTCTCCACCCTCTATGGTCAACCAAAAATACACAAAATCGGTTATCCGATGAGACCTATCATCCCTGCGGTCTCTTCCTACAACTATGAACTGTCGAAATATTTAGCAAATGTAATCATGAATAATAGAACAAAACACTCGTTGTCCTATATCAAAGATTCATTTACTTTCGTCAAAAGAATTCTAGGAATGAAAACAAGCAAAAATCAAGTTTTAATAAGTTTTGATGTCGACAATCTCTATACTAATGTGCCAGTGAACGAGTCTATAAAAAAATTGCTTTAGATATTGTTTATAAACCAAATCAAGTACCTAACACAACACTAAAGCGGCACCAAATGAAGAAACTTCTTGAACTTAGTGTTTGCAATATTCCTTTTCGTTTCTTAGAAAAGAATTTCGTGCAAATGGATGGGGTTGCAATGGGCAATCCCATCGCTCCACTGCTGGCAGACATATTTATGTCAAATTTAGAACAGAATGTAAACCGATTTTCAACAAACAAACCTCTACTCTGGTTGAGATATGTAGATGACATTTTCTGTGTTTTCAAAATCGGTCAAGACATCGATGACTTCTTGAGAAGAATCAATAAATGGCACACATCTATTCATTTTACAATTGAAAAAGAACAAAATAATCAATTAAATTTCTTAGATGTGTTAGTCTGTCGTGACCCAACTACAAACAAGTATAAAACAACCATCTATCGAAAAGCAACACACACTAAAAAAATGTTCCACTGTTTCAGATATACTACATTGAGATAGATTACTTCCAGCTAAACGTTTTCGAAAAAGGTGAGAGTTCAGGTCAGAAAAACCACATTTTAACTGGTAATAGATCTGATCGTACTCTCTGTTCACACCACAGACTCTAAAAACTTTTATATTATTTTCCGTCGAGACTAATTTACTTTTAAACTCTTTTATTTTCGTACATGATCTCAGATTATTATCTAACTTATTCCACTCAAGCATGAAACGAGGAAAGAAAGACATTTCAAATTTCTTTGAACCTGTGAGTATATTTAGTAATATTAATTATTCCGGAACGGAATTTACATGAATATCAGTTTGTGCTAAGAAAATAGTTTTGTACTGAAAAACGAAATAAATCGGATTATCTTAAAGCAGAGTTACGACTCCATATTAAGAAAGAGTTCGTGATAGAGGTGAAAATATTCTGTTTCTCCAAGATATTCATACTGTGCGCTAATAATGAGCACCCCATACATTCAAAATTAGTGAAAAATATTTATGCCTTTAGAACCTGTGCTCTCTTCAAAGTTTCGGGGACATAGATCGTTAATCTTTCCATGGAGATAAGAGTTGAAGGAGCGAAAGCGCGATATTGTCTATTTCAGGAAAAATTTTAAAATAAGATGAAATAGGTTGGCATACTAAGGAAATACAAATGAAACACATAAAAGCTATACATATGGGACGCCCGCCTGGGTATCATCCACAAACAATAGATAATAACAGAGCAAAGTTAACAGCAATGAAGTAGTAAAGCACTTAACTTTCCTTAAAAAGTACATCATGATGAACGCAATGGTTGTTAAATAATAAAGTAAGAAAAGTTTTTCATTGGCAATCAAAACTACCCATTATAACAGTATAGCCCGGACCAAAGACAGCACTGCATAGGATACGAATTCTCACAAATCGTTCTTCGCGACGTAGAAGAAAGGATCAAGGTACTAAAGAGCTAGAAAGAGTTATTGAAAAGTTGCTTTATACATATTTCGATGTAGGTTCGTTTTATTCAGTTAAACAAAAATGTTAAACAAAGTTCACCTAGATGATGCAAAAACTTTGTTTGTTTATAAAACGCTGCTCAATACGAAAATACAAAAGTAATGTAGGTTGTGGCTGATGGAGAAAGACATCATCTTCTTGTTGTTGCGATGTATAGGAGTGCTCGTCAATGGCATCCAACGTTGGGGAAAATGGGGGTTTGTTTTTACATGGACTTTCGGAATGTTTTTAATTTTGTTCTCTAAGAGTCTGACATAGTTTGTAATGGCAACTTTCAAGGACGTCTGTTAATATTTTAGAACTGGAAGACATTTTATTTTCAACGGTGTAATTAATTTAATAAAGCAAGGTTATTAGATACAAAAAAAGATTAAAATGAATCTGTTTGTATACACAACTCCGTGGAAATGATAATACTAATAGGGACGTTGGAACTGCATGCGCTTTTTGTCTTGTTGACCGTCGACCACAACTTTGACCAAGACTTCCACTGATTTTGATTTTGACGGCTCATCTGCTTCTGCATTATCATCACCAGAATTTTCAGGTCTATTCTCACCAAAACGTTGATTACCATTTTTATGTTGTTCCCCGCCAATTTCTTCGGTGGGATCAAATGAACCAAATCTGTTTTCAGACGGTGGACCACCTTAAAGACAAAATGGCAAAAAAATCAGGATATTAGATTAATAAGTATCCAATTACTGTTTATCTGTAACATAAGTAGCAAACCAAGGAAGGAAGAAAAAACATTTTGCTACGGCTTATTTGTTGGAGACTCTCACGCTGCAACCAGGTTTTTGCATCGCGCTGCCTCTGCCGACACTTTTTCACAGCAGTCAGAAATCGATGGAAACATATAGGAATTATAGTTTAGAGTTAGTGCTGCACACAATAGCATTATTGAACATGTCAAAAAAAGCTTAAAAATGACCTTTCGATTTTTCACAGTACGGTTTCCGAAAAGAGCTGGCAAGTGCTTTGACAGAAAAAGCATTTTAGGAGTCAAGTATTGGAATAAAAAATGTTCAGCATAGTCACTTACAGGGGTATGACTATTTTGGTTACGTTTTCAATGTAAAATCTCAAAAAAATTTAACTTCTAAATTTTCAAATCACTTCGACAAGGGTATTTCTTATTTCTCTGCAACCTCTTACCTCTTGTAAAAGTACTAGGTCAACGTGGACTGGAAAACCTTCTCTTTCTGAAACACCAGTCAAAGTTTACTTTCAGTTACCCGATTTGCACAAAGTCAAATAAAATTTCGATGTTCGTACATATAATACACTTGCACTGAACTTTTTGTTGAATTTATATGAAACTGGGAATATTTTTTCTTTCCAAATAAACACGAATAGCATTTTTATCACACACCCTTGGAGACTAATAAATTATTTAAAAAAAGAGTTTCAAAGTGGCAAAACTCATTGAAATTTTAAACTTGAACTCTCGTAAATTCGCCAAACACCGATAAAAAACGTTGAAAGATTCTGCACAAATGTAATTAAGGTTAGTTGCCTCTGCAAACTAGTAAAGTTTGCATATAATGAAGGTAGGGCAGATTTCCATTAAATGCATTCTTTTGGCTTAAAAAAGATGTCTACAGCACTAATAACTAGTAGAATTCAACAAAAAAAATGTTAGAAGTCTTATTTGTATAGGCGACCCCGTATAATTTGTTTTCTACAAAACTGACATACTCTGAATTTTATTAAGAATCAGAATGGTTAAAACACGTACGTGGTTGTCCGATACCTTGAAGTGACGGTGATGGTTTCTTCATTCCTGAATTTCCCATTGAAGGAGGGCGTGGTTGATTTTTGTGTGAATTGGAATCCGTCCAATTTCCTTCAGTCATTGAATGGTTACTGTCAACATTTAACATAGAATGTAGTACCTCTGGTTCTGTACCATTTACTTCATGCATTGGTTCATGTATTGGTATCATTGGTTCATGTATTGGCATCATTGGTGCACTTGTTACACGGTAACACTGAATAACGGCTATAACTAACTGAAAATAAACAAAATATTACTGTTGGTCTCGATACTAAAACTATTCACTACATACGCAAGTACTATAGATAAGATGTTGCATTGTTCGTTATTACTGTATATATTCTAATGTATATAATATATGCAATACTTATGAACTAATAACTAGACAGTAATTTGTCGCCTATATTTATATAAAATGAAACCATAAGTGTTATGGGAAAGAAAAAGAATGTACTTAGTAAGCAAAGTTTTCTTGATAGTCTGATCATCTGTAGTGCATGATATTATAACCACATCGTGAAATCATATAACCATCAAATTCAGTTAATCGATGTACTTTTACACTTTATTTATATACTGAAGAAAGAAATCTTTCTATAATGCACTATTAATGAGAACTGCTCACATACATTTTCATCTCACACCCCTTCAAATTGCTTTCGTTGAAGAAAGGTCATTTTGAAATTTGATGAATGATTATGGTACAGACAGAACCATTTTAAGACTTTTTTTCTTGGGCCTCACACCGATCCTTCAAAAAGGTTTTGTCCAAAAAAGGTTCAGTATGGTACTATTTATTCTTTTTCGAAAGTCCAACCGAAAAGGCTTTAGGATTAATTTTTTTGAGAAAAGACTTCGAAAAAAGTTGCACGTAATATGTTTGTGTTAAATATATTAAAAATCTACAACACTTCGAAAGTATTACTTTTCGCGAGCACATATGCTACAAGCGTAGTATCGAAGCACCAAGTATCAGTAAAACTTTAAATAACTATACATACTCACGACGGAACCTTTTCAGGTGTCCAACCGCTTTTCTAATGAAATGCGGTATTCGACAGGTAATGCATCATGCTGATTTCGAATATGATAGCCATTTTTGGCCATAGGCCTTTCCTAACCGGTTTCTGGACAATTGGTTTTCCAGACACTCTAAAAAAATAATCAAAACATTTCATTATACGGCATCATTGTCGCACGGAAATTTCTGATTAAAATGAGACGTCTCCCAGCTCTACATGACCTTTCTTTGCAAAGTTATAGAATTTACAAGAAAAGCCCTAAATAGATTGATCTCATCGTATTACTGCAGCTCTGAGGTGACAATGAACATTTAGGGCTTTTCTTGTAAATTCTATAACTCCATGAGATGAATCCTTTTAGGCTTTTTACTACCTCGATATAGGCTATCGCTTGCTGTATGTTTGAAAGAAATCGGGGTTGAACACACAGTTTCATGGCAATATTAGTTTTTAGAAAAAAATTTAAAAATCTATCGAAAAGCCAGTTTTACGAAAATTAGGTTTTCAGGCTGTTTTCGTCTAATATTAAAAAATTCACTATTCCCTCAAAAAAACATCAGAACAAGCTCAGAACCTCAGGATATGATTAATATTGTCTGCTAAATGTGGCTATAAGATTGAAACAATCGAAAAGCTTATTTTTGCTAATAGGTTTTCCAGAAATGCTTTTGGAAAACCTTAGGGTTTTGTAAAGTTTCGTTCAAGATTTCCTATATATAAGATTTAGCATAGCTTAAATACTCTACATTCTGAAGTTCTGAACTCGTTCTGATGTTTTTTGAGTGATGATTAGTGAATTTTTTAATATTAGGCGAAAACAGCCTGAAAACGCAAATTTTTGTAAAATTCGCTTTCCGGTAGGTTTTTAGAACAAATATTGCCACGAGCCTTAGCATGATCGATTGCCTATAGTCCATCCGTTTTCAAGGCTACCAATAGGCACTAATGCCAGTCCTGAAACTCTCGAGACCATGGTGTTTTGGAAAACCTTCACAATCACTGGCGCTAATTGGTGCTATGGCCAATGGTAGAGCACACATAGAGGAATATTTGGCGAAAGGTTGAGCTCGATTGGACTTTCTCTATTTGTAGCGTTTACAAAATACAGAATGATGCTTTTTTTGTACTTAATTTTAGCCTAGTAGATTTTTTTATTTTCGTTTTATGTCCGCCTGGTTGTCCACTGTGCACCCCTTCCTATACATGGAATAACTTTCTGTTTTCATGCTCTTATAGGTAAAGTTCAAACATTATCAAATGCACTTTGAATGGAAGTGCCACGCTTTTGTCAAACCATCTCCCCTAAAAATCGGCAAGTTCTAACAGTATCAGTCTTCTATGATTCTCCAGTTAGAGTTACCATAGATCCAAATTTTTAGCAAAAACATAGTTCATTCAATCTTATTGAATAGTATTCCCTAGTAAAACTCTTAGAAACTTCTTAAAATTATCTTACTAAGATCTTATAAGATCTTATCCTTTAAGATTTTCATAAGATAATCTAAGATCTTAATAAGATTTAATGACTCTACTTTCATTCAGCCCTTTGTTTTGCTCTCATCCATATATAGGTAACATCGAAAATATGATTATACGGTTATTTTTCTTCCAGACTCTGCTAGTACTTGTTCTCTCGAAAGTATTCAATAACTTTTTAGAGAGTGTACATGTAGATCAAGGTCCATAGTTGGACATCTGAAAATATGAAATTTCTCTTCATTCTTCAACACTGTTCATCTGCTGCTTTGGATAATGCGGATTAAAACTTGAAAAGTGAATCTCGAATGAATATTATTTAAAAAACATTATCGTTCTTACTATTAAGATCCTAACACATTCTTATCCAATCTTGAAAAAGTCTCAGACAGTATAATCTTAGTAAGATCTTAGAATAATCTTATCAGGATCTTAGTAAGATTTCGCTTACATTTACCTAAGTAAGCGTTAGAAAAATCGTATAAAATCTTAGAATTTTCCGATCTCACGATCGTACTAAGATTTGTTTAAGATATCAGACAAATGTAAGCGAAATCTAACTAAGATCTTAACAAGATTTTTCTAACATCTTAGTAAGATTCGAGTAAGTTTTTCACGAGGGATTCCATTAAAAGAAAAAGGATTAAACAAAACGTGCACACCTTTTCAATCAAAGGGCTAGGGTGGGTCATTTTCTTGTAAATTCTATAACTTTGCAAAGAAAGGTCATGTAGAGCTGGGAGACGTCTCATTTTGATCAGAAATTTCCGTGCTACACTTCCGGTCCATGAAAAGAAAGCAATACAATCCTATTGGAAAACTCTTACAGACGGCCTAGCTTTCCAAAGTTCTCTTAGTAACCGTGTTCCAGAAAGGTCTTCTAAAAACAATTTTCATTATGAAAACATGCGGTTCTGAAAAAATACAGTTAATATAAATTTACCACCCAAGCGTGAAACTTTATAAGAAATAAGCTAGCTGCTCTTGTTGAAGAAGCGGCCGCTTCTCTATTGATCAGCTAGTTAAAAGAGTAAAATTTAACAGGTGTAGCTAGCTGCAGTGGGACACACCCGCTAATCCGTTTCAGTACTGGTTGCAGCAAGTGAAGGGTGACGGATGCGGGTGAGGATGTATATATAGAATGAAAAAACTGAAGGAAAGAAAATAAAAATGAAGTTCCTGCGGAGATTCGAACTCTGTATAATCTGAGTGACTCAATATTTCGCCTTGGTGATGAATACGATGGAATTATAAATAGAATTTTCTGACAATTTTGCTTTCAACTACTATCCAGCAACGAACGAACGGGTTATAGAACGGCTTCAAATCAATTTCGAACTAGCTCCGTGGCTATCTAGAAAGGATTAAGGCATTCGAGCAGAGTTCAAGAATTTTGAACGGGATTCCGACGAGCGTTGCATGTTTTTCTAGCTCTTGGGTATTTCTAGACTGATTTCTGAGAGTTTTACGCTAATGAGTCAAAATTTCAGCAGCCACTGGTAATCGTGAAGTTCTTCATATTTCAGTAAATTGAATAGAATCAAACAACAAAAAAGAACAGATATAGGACATGTTCTTTCATTCTCTTACTATACAACTTACGTCTTTCGTCTCATCTTTAGCGAAGAGAAATGACGACGATGATCAATCGGAAAAATAGGATATGATACAGTATGTTTGTACACGTTTTCGTGTGTTTACACTTATTCTAATGGATACCTATACAGTTTGATCTTAACAAATTATTTAGATATTCTTCGTCAACCTTTAGTTTTTAATGAAATGTGCGTAGGAAAAGATGAGATTGAACGACAAGATATTTTTGGATTATGCGATCTTTATTACTAGGACTGGGCAACTCCAACTCCGGAGTTAACGATTTTTTCGTTGGAGTTGGAGTTGAGATTAGCGGAGTTAGAGTTGGGTTTTTGAATTTTTATTCTCAACTCCGTTTTTCATTTTTGGAAATATTCAATAGTTGTAAACTGACCTTCTAAACGATTGAGTGGCTGTATTCACGAGTGAATTCGGAAGTTCTTTGTGCTTTTCTGCCGGAAAAAGCTCAAAAACGTCCAGAATCTTGCTAAAAACCGAAAAATCTTCCTTACAAAAGTGAAGCGGCCGGAGTTGAACTGGAGTTGAGATTTCTGTTGAGAAAGTTGGAGTTGGAGTTGAAAAATTTTGAGCGAAGTTGGAGTTAGAGTTGGAAATTTGAAAGCGGAATGGAGTTGGAGTTGAAAGTCAGAGGAGTTGCTCAGTCTTGTTTATTATTACGCTTAAATAAATAGACAGACATTTACTCCGACAGCACAAAATAAAAGAACTTAGAATACAAAAAAGTCAATATTTTGAACGGTTAATTTAGTTTTGTAGTTTACTACAAAGCTAGTTCACATGTTCGAATCTCTATTCGTACAAAAATTGATTTTGTGTTTTTCGATAGTTTTAGTTTAGAATACTATAATGGAATATTCTTCCGCTTGTATTCTGACAGAATAAAGCTATAAAACAAAAACAAAAAGCTAATACTTTTAGAAAACATTCTAAACCTGTAGGCAAGCAACATAGGTTGGGAGAAGGAAAATAAAAACAGCGCCGTAAGAAACAAAAAATGGAGAATGAACACGTGTTACAACATATTAATAAACGAAAAGCAAGAGACCACAAGAGGATATCAGATACACATACAAATGAGCAGCCTTTAAGTTTCCTACTTTTTCTCTTAAAACTCTAGTCACTTAACAATAGAAGATACATGTTCATTTAACATTCTTTTTACTCGTTTCATTCGAAAAAATTGACCACATTTACCAACATGAAGTGGTCAAGAACTTTTTAGCGAGAATATTCAAAAGCGATATTGGCCTACTTGGCACCTTTCTTATGCGCAATAGTCACATTTGCAATTTTCTATGAGAATGAATGGACGCCATTTTTAATTGAAAGACAGTAGTTGTGTTCAATTTGATCAATTAAAAATGGAGCACATTTTTGTGGTTCGATCAATTTTGCAATTGTTATATCAAGTCTTCGTCAAAATTAAATATTAAAAAAATTTTATTTCCTTAAAATAATACTTCTAGACCACAACAAATATTTAATGATAATAATTTCAGTTTAATTAACGTTTCAATTATTTCCGTATAATTATTTCTTGAATTGTTTTGTCCGCATAATAACAACAAAGACAACATCGATGGGAAGCAAAGGACTAGCATTGACAAATACATAAAATAATTACGGCAGTAGCTAACAAATTCGTTCCTAAAGAAAAGTCGAATCAGAATAACAGATTATAATCATACCTTGTTATCAATCTCAATCGGTTAAAATAATGGTCAATGAAATAACATGGTATATTTTTGTGATAATCAAAATGCTGTTTTAATATATTTTTATAATCCGTTGCTAGTATTTTTTCACCTTCCGATGCGAACGAATCACTTTCTATATTCCATTTATTAAACATCAATACAATATAATCTGAAACGTCATTGAAATTAAATACATCGCTAAATACTTTGATTGTTTATTTTGTATATTCTGTAAATCTTGAATTGCCATTATCTACACAATTACAATCGATGAAAGTTGTTCCAACTTTTTATTTCGTCAAGCATTTGTACAATATACTTTGAATCCATACCCTTTGTAGCCGATAAACCTGTATGTCACTTAATGTAATTCTGGTTAATGTACACGTTAAATAAGAAAAAATAATACATGTCAGATTCATTTACAGAAATATCAGCAAACTTGTAACTTAAACTAATTATTTTGTTTTGCTGGGGTGTCCTTATGAGGGCATGGCACGTTCCGATTTTTCAGAAATGCAAAAAAGTCGCTCTGCGCTTTCTTAGTACCTATCCCTCCCTTGATGTATTATGAGGTTCCTATCCGTCCAAATCCACATGCATCCTCTATCCATATATATATATTTCGACGTCAGTCAAGGTTAGGTCGAGGCAGATTGTGTGGAAATTGCAATTCTTATTCTCTCAATATATACACATCTATATCTGTCTGTCTATTTCAACCTCCTCCTAGGTTAGGTCAAGTCAGGTTATGTAGAAATCCAATTTAAGCGTTATTTTTTTCCGTAAACTGTGGGACAATGGAGTAACAACTTTCTTTTCCCAGTTTACTCGAGGTGTCGGGTCTGTCAAAACGTTGGAACGAAATGTATTCGGAAAAGACGAATATCCGGAGGAATGCAGCGAGAAGGAGCATTCAGATTTTGTCTCGTAGCTCACTCTCAGGCTACTGGATTTCCATATCACCTGACTTGATCTCCCAGGTGAAAGACGTCTTACAAGATCTTATAAGATCTGATGAAGTCTTATGCAATCTTGCTACAAGTGTTGGCAAGGCCTTATAAGATCTTATCGCAAGATCATGTATGATTTTGTGGAATCTTGTAACTTTTTGTCGTAAGATCGTACAAGATCAGCTTATAAGAAATGTTAAGGCCTCATAAGATCTTGTAATACGAAGTTATATGATTTTGCAAGAACTTGTCAGTTCTTATCACAAAATCATACGATTTCGTGTTACAAGATCTTACAAAAAGTTATGAATTCTTACTACATAAATTTTGGTACGACATATAGTATATGTACCATAGTTCTTAAGACAAACTTGGAATTTTTTCTTTTTCCAACTTCGCCCATCAGCTGAGCACAAATAAAGTGCATGACTGTAAGAAACGTGGTTAGACACGTCTCTAAGGACGTGAGAGTCCTTCCTATAAAATATTACAAAAAGAAAACTTTTTTTCAAAGAGGGTCTAAACGACATCTGTAGGACAGAACCAAAAACATAATCTTGTAAGATCTGGTGAATTCTTATATGATAATATGAAATCTTTAAAGATCTTGTCAGTTCTTGCACTATCCTACAAGATCCTGTCACAAGGTCTTGCAAGATCTTACAGAATCCTGTTGCAAGAAGAATCTTGCGAAACTTTATAAGATTCTTATTCAAGATTCTTCTGAAATCTTAGCTCTTATGCAACATGAGCTTACAAATTCATATTTCGGTATTCTGTCGAAATAGACAAACAGATATGGATGTGTGTATGTATTGTGAGAATAAGAATTACAATTTCCACATAACCTGACTTGACCTCACCTAGGATGAAGTTGAGATATATATACAGTATACAAAACATATACAAGGCGAGTTGTGTGTATATCAGGATTTGACATTCAAAATTTGAATTTCTTGTTTATTGTATGTGTCATGCTATGGTCCTTCTCCTTTTTGCGAACATGTAATAATGTGTACTCTTTCTGCCGCTCTCATATCTTTCTCCATTCATTCTTAATCTGTTTTTTCTATATTAAATTTACTTCATATATGCTTTGCACATGCATACCAAGAAAAGTTTGCACATAAACTCGGTAACACCCTGTCTTAATATCATGGCCCGAAGAGAAAACCGGAAAGTCATGATAGTTATTTATTCAGTCACTGTCAAGTCATTGTCAAAGAACTTGACAGTGAATGAATAAAAGTCGAAATATCATGAATAAATAATGATTTCAACATTTATATCTATAGTCTTACCCATTAATAAAACTAATAATGTATGTTGATAAAATAAATAAAACTAGAGCAGTCGGTATGTACTACATCTATATCGCTTTCATCAGAAATTTGCGACACTGTCGAACTTTTAGTCTGTTAAGAATTTTTCACTTGAAATTCGACAGTGTTGAAGTTTTTTGATTCAAAAGGACAAGTGGCAGAATGTAAGGTTTCGTGCCCAAAAAATTACGCAATGAGTCATACATATTCGGAATCAGCGTCGAATTCTGAGTAAAACTGTATTCTCAGATCGTTCAAATTCGCGAAAA
>CAJNOQ010001623.1:0-29855 GCA_905250885.1 Didymodactylos carnosus | reverse complement strand
TCAAAATGCCATGGACTATAGGTAATCGACTACGCTGAGCATAGTAGCAACATTTGTTTTTGTGTAGAAATGAATATAACTTCGCCAGAGGCATTGTTGTGAAAAACCGGTTTTTCGCCTGTTACTATCAAAAATTAAAATCCTTATATCTCGATCAAATCTCATGCTGACTCAAGGAAATTTTCAGAAAACGCTCAGGACAGCTCATAAAACATAATCGAAGACGAAAAGATGAATGTGAGCTGGGCATTGGCTTAAGGTTTTCCAGAAACCTTCTGAAAAACCTCAGAGCATCAGTGTTCTGCTGGATCACTTTTTCGGGGTGGTCAACAACATATGGCACCTTTTAAACCTTTCCTGAAAATTTCCTTGAGTCAGCATGAGATTTGATCGAAATATAAGGATTTTAATTTTTGATAGTAACAGGCGAAAAACCGTTTTTTCACAAAAATGCCTCTAGCGAAGTTATATTCATTTCTACACAAAAGCAAATGTTGCTACTATGCTCAGCGTAGTCGATTACCTATAGTCCATGGCATTTTGAGATTCCCAGAGATGTCTGCTCGGATATAGACACGTGCTCGGGGAAAGCGAGCTCTGTCCGAACGACGATAGCTGGAGAGCCGAGACTTGCATAATTTTATAGAGTAACGTCCCATCTATCTACGCATGCAACAAAATTACTAACATTGTATGTTAGTTTTCTGAGAACGGAGCTGGTTTTCCAAAGATCCTCTGAAAACCCGATCTCTGAAATTTTTTCAAAAGTTGCGTCTGCTTGTGAAAGGTTCTGCTCAAGTCTTGGCTATTGAACAGGGAAAATCGCAGGTCTCTGTCTCATTCCTATCAAAAGTTATTCAAAAAATGCCCACGGGTCTTGTATTTTGGGATGGATAGTAGAAGTATGAGGTTAATACTAATTAGTAATAATATGATGAATATGCCTTTTCAAGGTACAGATTCATCCAGGTAGTATTAATATTCTCAGGTTAATTAGTATTAACTTCATAGTCTTATTTCTAATATGACAGTAATTAGAGGTTTTATGAAAAAATTTACAGAATGAACCTTGAACATATTTAAAGAGATTATTTAATATTTAGTTCGAGTTCTGTTAGTATTACGTTTTACAAAGCAAATATTAGGGATTTTTCGTATTTAGGGTTGGGTAACTATAGAATATGATATGTATGGCTTTATCTATGTCTTTAAGTGAATTTTTAAGTATAATCATTCGTTTTTTAACTTCAGCTATTCGTGGAGCTACTAATAATATAAGTTATACTCATGTAGTTTTATTAATATTTGGCAATTTTTCAATCTAAATACATAAGCTTACTAAGCTTCAAAATACGTCTCTTTTAATCAAAGAAACTAACAAAATTAAAAAAGAAAACCCAATTAATAACATGAAAACTACAGACGAATTGTAAAAGTTTAGATTCACCGAAAAACATTTTAACTCAAACACTGACATGAAAATCTTGAACCTTGTGCTACCATCGAATTGAATTTTCTGTTTAATTTAAAACCAGTTCGTGAGTTTTAGCGCTCAAGATAGCAGAGCAATCTTGTAAATCGCGACAGAGGTAATTCAAAAAAACAATTTGAGATAACTCTCTCATTTTATTTTTCTCTCATAAAGTTGAGCGAGTCATGTTTCGATATTCTTTTGGATCACTTTTCGTGTCACAGTTATAATCAAGATGGACGTGTCGATCATCAACTTTGTTATACTACTGTGTTGCACACATAATTTATTTTACTACCTTTTCTGTTTCCCAAACTAATACCAACAGTAGAAGTGCATTCTGTAGTAAGAGCTTAAACTTATTCTGTAACAAAAGTTCTTACGCAAAGTGAAAGAGGATATGAGAAAGCTAAAACGAACAAAACTAATAAGGTTGATCATGTCTAAAGAATCAGTTTTGTCAAAATCCATTTTTTTAACAAATTTATCAGAAAGATCAGCAACCGAAAACTTTCACGTAACTTTAATGACATGGTTTCTTCTTCCAAACAGTACTTGAACCAAGAAGATTGGTTTCGTCGTTCTGAGCAAAAATATGCAGGAACATTCGAAAACGTCACCTTATCATGAGTCGTTCGGACATCAAAGCGTAGTTTTCAGTTGTGTAATTCTCACAACATGATCTGAAAGTGATATTAAAGTTTAAAGTTTAAAGTTTTCTTCGAAAACATTGATTGAATAATGATATATGTTTAAAATATAATTCTTGTTGACGAAAAGTCTAGGTAACAATGATGAAGTGTTTTTCTTGTCCTTGATGCAACAGTAAAAGAAGTGGTTGTCAAGATGGAAACAAGAAAAACAAAAAGAAGAAATTGTATAAATATCTCTATTGAATAATGTAAAATTATTTTGTCTATGGAATTAAATTAGATTTTACAAGGTAAGAAGGACGTACAGGCACTTTAAGGAAAGTGGAAATTAAAGAAATCCTGTACACAACAACAGAACTGAATAAGAGGAGGGAGATGATCATGTTGATAGTGGAATAGAACTTAAAGCGGAAAAGAGAAAGCTTAAAGACTATTGTTTGTTCACAAATAGTATAAAATATGCAAGTTCCAGTTAGCAAAACGGAACTCTGTCGAACAGCAAATGTCTAAGTCTCATGTGTCAAGATAAAACTAGTTGAAATTCTATCTGACCGGAATTTCTCTGCTAACCAATACTAGTAATTAAAACTGCACGACAATTTTTTGCACCCCACAAGAATTTCTCTCTTAACTAGCAGGAATTACTGTCTTTCCAAATCAATGTTTAATGAACCATCTTTTGTTAACTGTGCAATTTATGATCCATTGTGGACAGAGCTGTATCGAAGTGTAGCCATCTACAAAATCTGTTTTCGTGAATTAATTAGGCAAGAAAAGCTGTTCAGTATCATAAGTGACTTCCAGATACACACAAACAAATTCTAACAAAAATGCTGAGAAAAGCCTGTTATGATATAGTCCACAGTGCGAGAAGCGACGCGGTATGAAAACAAAGCAAAACTATACTGAGAAATAGCTATATATGTAGTTTTTCGTTTTTTGTGACTCTGATCTTGTCCTGACTTTTTTTTGTAAGCAACGTCTCACTTGAAAGAACGAAAAGGTTCAATAAAATTAGCTATTTTTAACCGCCACTACGAGTTTTTTGTTGAGTCTAAAATACCAGCTAAAAGTTTTTTCAGTTTTCTTCCATTGTCTTTATAGTATTTACGGCATTCGTCTATCATTTCAAATCTGGCATCATTCTTATGATCCATAGGCAATATGGATACTCAGTGATACAGTTTTATTTGCATGTGTTAATATTCAAGAATAAAATAAACTTTGAAAAAGCATTTTGGTCACAGAGTGTGACCTTTGTTCTTATGATCCAATAGGCTTTTTTCGATCCGGTTGGACAGAGTTCACGTGCCTTGTAGTTTTAACCGAAAATAGAAAACCCTTTTCAGTTTTTTGTAGACTCTAGAAGACTAGTTAAAAAACTGAAAAGGATTTTTTATTTTTGATAAAAAGCGCCTGTTTTTGATTTTGCATCTGTCAGGAACGCTTTTTAGTTTTTTCTTATTCAAAATGATTATAAGCGTCTGATTTTTACCACTACTCATAGTGGAGTGTATTTCTTAGTAACTACAGCAGAGAACGTGTCATTCACTGTGTTTAAAGCTATTAGCAGATGGAAAGATCAGCATCGGCGTCGTGGAAGTCACGAGTTTTTATCAAACTTGCGCGGTGCTGGCATAAAATATGCTTGAGTTTCTACGAAAAATATGAATGTTAGCGTAAAAATTTGAACCGACTGATGGTTGCGTCGAAACACCAGATAGGCTATCAGCTGCCATCATATAGTTATACTCTTACTTCACAAATCCACTATCGAAAACCTTATTATGCTGGGAGGACGAGATGAACGTGAAAACGCCGAGGTTGCAACAAGTTTTTATAGCATTTTTTGCTGACCACACGTCTATATGCCTATCGAAAATTGTCTAATACGCGATTTAGAAAATTATGGATAGAAGCAGGTATACATTAATCTGATATGATTGATATCTATCAAAAATTTGAACTGGCCGATGGCTGCAACCACACATCGGAAAAGCTATCAGCTGCCATCGTAGCTGTACTCTTGCTTCACAAACTCAACCTCGAAAGCTTTTTCGTGTCAGGAGACCAAGGTAAACCGAGGAAAAGAGCGACAGAGTTGAAATCGATCCAGCAGAAGTATGTAGACTGTTATGGAGTCTGATCACCTCCTCACGAAACTTCATGGCTTACTGGTTTTGCACCAGTTGAACGCTTTAATACAAAATTAATCACTTTGATCGTTAGTCACAAAATATGAGACTAAGATTTAAATGTAAGTAGCTTTTAACGTATCACGTCTTATATTCGCATTTAACACTAAATTCGGAATAGATGCAAGTCCGTTTTTCATTGTAACGGAATTCTTTAAATTTCAATGAATGGGTAAACAAGGATTTATTATGTATCTCTTGTATCATCTCACACAGTTGAGGATGTAAAATTTGTTATTGTGCTTTTTCTCTCTGCTTCCAATAGTCGTCTGACAAAAAGACTGAAAATCATGTAGTGTCTTTCAGGTTGCCAAAAAGTCGCAACCTGCAGGGCTCTGCTTTAGTCAGAGATAATATTTGGTAAGATGGACAATTCTTGGACAATAAAGCGCATTTTAATCTTTGTACAAAGAACTTTAACGAAGTACCGATCTTAGTTGCTCATTGCCAAGATCATAATTTGCATCCATTCTGCTACTTTGAGAGTTAACTTTTTTCTCTCTAAAATGATCCAAGGACATGTACATATGATAATGAAAAAGTATTGGCTCCAACATACTCTTTTTCCTTCTTCTTTGCTGTAGCTGTGATCGACTTGATTTTTTTGATAAAATAGGCGCTTCTGCGACCGGATTTGTTACCTTTTTTGCTCCACTTCTCTTCTACTTTAACATCTTTCTTTCATCGTTTACGTCTTCTGGCACTTTGTGTAACACTGTACTCAGCAGCTGTTAAGCGAGATTGTGTACTATGGTATAACTTAAGAACTAGCTGTGCTGGCCGAAGACGACTTGTATCTCGCAAAATACATTCTTTTACTATACCAAAATAAGATTCAACAATTGCATTTGATAATTGGCCAGGGCTAATTTTGCTGACGCACGAGGGTATTGATTTGTCTGATGAATATCTATAATATAAGAAGGGCGAGGTTCAGATCCCAGAAATAAGTGAATACGTACATAAGTGAATAGAAATTTAGAGCAAAAAATACCTGATGATTTAAGAGATTCTTTAGCCCTAGAGAAAATGCTCACTTATTAAAGTAGAGGGGGCTATTAAATAGCAGAACAGTATGTGTAGGATAAGTGAAATAATAGTATACGTGCCTCTCGTCGAAGTCTAACATCAAACTAGACCATAACGGCAAACAGGCAAACCATTTGTACATAGTTCGAACTACACTTCTTGAGAAAAGCGGATTTGTGATAGTATTATATTTCGTGCTGCTATCTAACAATATATGGATCATCGAAAATCCGTATCACAGCATTCAGTAGTTGCATAGCTTGATCGAGTGTCATGGACAATAAAATAAATGCGAAGAGGTGCATGATCTGTTTTCTTGTGTCCTTTTTAACTTCTGCTGCTTTTAAACTACGTGAGAATGCTTTCATAACATGAGCGCAACAAAATCGTATATATGTTACGGCAAATAGTTCCTCTGATGAATAGGTCTTTAGCAAAACATTCCAACATCGTTTTAAATGTAGATTGATTCCTTCGTTGTTGAATGTTTGCAATAGTGCATTCAAGATAGCTGGCGAAAAATCAATAACAATAAACGATGGACGAATAAATTTGTCCGCAATTGTAACAATACTCTTTCTAACGATGTTAAGAAAATAGGCGATAGACGGTACACTGTGGTCACATAAAATAGCCGACGCGAGAGGTATAATTTGAGATAGATCGTCAACATCTTTAAAAACAATACAATACAATAAAGAACGTTTTTGACCGGTGAACTTTCGAACAAGGGAACCAGTGGCATCCATATGTATATGAGAATATTTTTGTGACTGAATGAACGAAATATAACGAGTAATTTGAGATTCCGTAAAAAAATGGAGGGTAAATGGTTGTCCGCCAGTCGTTTGGACATAACCTAAACACACATAGTAAAAATCTCTTTTAAAATAAATTAAGTGAACGTGTTTAGGATCTATTTCGTTGAGGGTAGCAATGTATTATGAGCAAAACCAAACAACATTGAATAAAATTGTCTTAACAAATCCACAGAGGAGTCAAAGAGTCGTAGAACAGCAAACGGTTGGAAGTTGATACACAACTGATCTTACAGTTAAGCTGCTCATACCACTAGTATAAAGCTAGTAAGCCTGATCAATTACCTGTAATTATAGCTGACTTTGTATCCGTTTCTCGAAAAAAATGAGTCACGACACGCATTTCTTTGAACGTATCTTTATCCATCATAAACTGCATTCTGTAGTGAGCAGCAGCTTGTTTAATGACGTCGACCGTTGGACAGGCAGTAAAATTTTCACCTTTCAAAAGAGCACAAGAATGAATCTGCGGAACTTTTATTCCTGAATAGCACAGAGATAAAGGATCTTTGGAAAACTTTGTAGTCTTTCTCTTGAGATGAAGGTCATCAGAGGACACGACTGGATGCGTCTCGATGTGCTCTATCGAACAATGTTCAGTTCAGCTTTGGACCAAGTCCTAGAATGAATCTGCAGAACTTTTTACATAAAAAAATAACATAAAAAAAGATTCTGCAATAAAAGACGAAAGACTATGACGCTTTTGTTTATTTTTGCAGGGAAAAATATAGCGCAAGAAAACGCATTTAAGAATCATGAATTCTCGGGTGTTGCGTTAGTGTGCCCAAAAAACGCACATTTCTGCAAAAGTCGTAAAAAAAAATAAGCATTGGTGATGTAGCTCAAACGTTCTACTTTCAGAATATAGGATTAATAGCTGATCAATTTGAAAAATTAACCGAAATCTTTGAGCTGTGTGTGACTTAACCTAAGCTGTAACTTACAAGAAAAATGTCACGATTTTCGATTACTGCCAAAGAAACAACGCGAAGGTGTTCAGCGTAATGTGACAGCCATTCTACGCGAATCGATGAAGCTTGACTCGTTACGCCGTCGTCTGTACGGTTAGGCATGCACCGAGACGAGAAGTCTCGGTGCTGTTATCGCGATTCTCGAAGGTCTCGAGTCTCACGAACTGGATTAAAGCTGAATGCGCTGAAGCTAACTCCGTAAGGTCTGACTTTTCAGAAAAGAACATAAGGCATCTGTTGCCCCAAGTTCCTAGGTATGCCGACTTCTCTCCCCGAGAAAGCAAGGGACAAAACGGATCAATTTGTTTTTTTTTCTTACAAGAAATAGTGTTTTTGAATTGAAGAAAAGAAGATGCCATTTAATAGAAAATCGTTGAATCTGCAGAAAATTGTTAACTTTTCAGAAAGTGGGTCGATATTATGGAAAATCAGGCAATAGCTTTTAGAAACTTTTATAAAAAATTCTTAAAGATATTATCCTCTCTACAAAATCGATATTTCAGGAAAGCGAATGCATTTACTATACAATATCAAACCTGGATTTTTTACTTACTGTAAAATGTTCAACAATTCTATACTAGTCCGAATAATTACGACGATAGTGATATGCTCTTTCATTTCATTTTAACTAAATTATTCTGGGAAAATTAAAATAAGTAACGCTTAGTTGGCTAACTATATACGCTACATAAAGTCTTCACTTTTAGTGATTAAAACTATCAAAAAAGTTACTATACAAAACATCTACTCCAAAAAAATCTTTTTTGACATTACGTCCATTACATATTCACCAGAGAAATCTTCTATACAGAACAAAAAACATAGTCTCGAGACGCTCGAGGCTCAAAAAGTTTCAGAAAGTTTCGATACCGGCACTTTTATATTGAGACTTTCGAGACTCGAGACTACTCAAGATTAAAGTTTGGGCTCCGTCTCAGTGCATCCCTATGTACGGTCGTTACAAATTGATTATTGATGAATCGGAAGGTGAAAGTAAAAACACTATTATTTTAAACTTCAAGTCGAAGTATTGAAGTTCGAATATTTTCGAAGTCTACAGGAGCGGATCGAAAATTCAGTAAATTGCCCATAACATGAGGAGACAGGCCTACAGCCACGAATACTCTTGAGGTTTTTCTAGTCTCAATGGGTCCTATTGAACAAGAAAAGTCTTATTCCAAAAATGAATTAGTACATATAGGAACATTTCATCGTTACTTTATTGTGAGAAATTCGATGTATCCGATCAAAAAAATTACTAAGATTCACTGTCGGTTATGAACATGAAGAGACCGATCTAATGTATATTGATTATTATCTATTTTTGGAATGCATTCATATTTATCATCTCGCTTGTCTTTAGGACAGACAAAGCTTTTTCTTAGTGTAAAAACAAACTTCTAGCATCTATCCGTAATCAACTCGAACAGACTTATCTTTCATTCTGTTCGGATATAATAGATGAAAGTCCTTCTGACCAAATAATCTCACGACTTACCAGATTTAGAATATCAGTCATTTGACTGATATTCGCATGATCACCATTGTCCTGATTATCGAACAATTGATATTTTGATAGTTTATTCAGACCGACAATGTACGACGATGTTCGTGTAGAAACATTGTCTAAATTATCAACGGTCCAAAACGACGATGTTCACGTAAGGTCCCGGAAATTCAAAAGGTTAGTGATAAAATGAATCTGGTCGAATTATACATGGTTGGATAGAGTACGTCGAGCTGATCAAGAATATCACCTTTAAAGATTTTTGACGTCAACTGTACAGCAGAAAACTTGTAAAAACAGAAAAACGCGAAAAACCGACTGTTTCTGAGAAACCGCATGGTTTCCCCACTTTGCTGACCTCGAACAATTTTCTGCTTATTTTATTTGGATTCAGCATCAAATGCTGAGTAGATCAGAGTGACTTTGAAAAAATTTCAAATCATCCCTACCACTGACGGCGGACCTCAGACTCCGATTGACACCTCAATCTGGCAAATGTATCTCCTCCCTGGTTTCAACAGTAAACCCATACTATTATATACCATTCGGGCTACAAAGTTACGCTCGCCTTTTTTCAAAAATTTGTTTCATTCCTGAGAAAGTACATTTTTTCTGAATCAGAAGCGAAAAAAGTGGAATTCTGCCCGTAATTCTCTACTTTCTCCATCAGAACTCATTTTGTATGCAATAAAAATATCATATTCGGAGTTAGCATCGAAAACCGAATCGAATGATATGTGTTTCGAAGTTTTTCGTTGATTTTCATGTTTTGGTGAAAATGTCACTAATTCTTCCGCGTGAAAATTCGAAAAGAACAAAGGTGGTCAGATAGGGTTAAAAAGTATATCATTCGACTCAGTTTTCGATGCTAGCTCCGAATATGATATTTTTATTGCATACAGAATGAGTTCTGATGGAGAAAGTAGAGAATTACGGGCAGAATTCCACCAGGGAGGAGATACATTTGCCAGATTGAGGTGTCAATCGGAGTCTGAGGTCCGCCGTCAGTGGTAGGGATGATTTGAAATTTTTTCAAAGTCACTCTGATCTACTCAGCATTTGATGCTGAACCAAATAAAATAAGCAGAAAATTGTTCGAGGTCAGCAAAGTGGGGAAACCATGCGGTTTCTCAGAAACAGTCGGTTTTTCGCGTTTTTCTGTTTTTACAAGTTTTCTGCTGTACAGTTGACGTCAAAAATCTTTAAAGGTGATATTCTTGATCAGCTCGACGTACTCTATCCAACCATGTATAATTCGACCAGATTCATTTTATCACTAACCTTTTGAATTTCCGGCACCTTACATATCATCCCTTTTGTTGTGTTAAAAATATTGGTCTCTTGCGGTGGTTCGTTGGTTGTTATGTTCAACGATTCACTGTCCAAATGGTTTCGATTCCATGCTGAATCTAATCGATTATTCAGCGGTCACTCTCGATGATGATAACAATGGGGAGTCTCCTTCGCCGACTCAAGGAATATTTCAACTCATTACACATTACTCGTGTATCCCACAAACACCACTTTATCACTGGTTTGATCAACGAATAAAATTACATGCCGATGAAACCAAGCTAGCGTTCATCCAAAAGGAAACTGAAAGCTCAGGTTTACAATTACTCTTTTCGCCTATTTTTTATTACAGATCTAAATAGCATCAGAACCAACAGCCATACTTTTACGCCGGAAACGACTATTACTTTCAAGAGTATGAGAGGAGGATAATTTTGTGAAATAGGATTTATTGGAAAGTGAGAGTGACCTTTGCAATGATCAGTAATTCGCTGAAGAAATTATGACCGGCGGATGAGAATGGATAAGTTACTTTAGAAAAGTATCGTGGTCACTTTCGGAGTATTGTCTTTAGTGTCCAAGACTATTCTCTTCAAGAGGGAAAAAGGTGAATGGTGATTACTTTGATTCTAATCAGCAATGATTATGGAGAGGGTTAACAGCTGATTTGACTACCAAAAACAAGCTTTTAAGATTCAAAAGTTTTAAGGCGGTTCAAGTGCTACTCCTTGGTTCACCTGTATATTAATTGTTGCTTTATTTATTTATGTGGCAATCATGGTCCAACGGACGAAATTGTTAAAGCTGCGGAAGTAGTATGAAGTGTCTGTAGGGGTACTGTCAAAACGTTTTCAATTACTGGGTCCCCTTCTTGTTTCGGTACCTGGATCCTGGATGTCACAAGTCTTCTTTTTCTTTGTGGAACGGACAGGAGAGTCGTTTTCTATTTTTTCTTCTTTATATTATTGGTGAATGAATTTTTAATGCATACAATATCTTGTCACTTCTTATGATATCTTATTAATCCTCTAATATAGAATTGGAATCAGATCCTTTTAAAGAAACATTGATCTATAGAAAGAGGCTAGCTTTACAGTTCAAAATCTGTGCTTATTTCGTTTAAGATATATATACCATCATTGTATATTTTTATTTACAATCAAAAAAAATGATTGGTCATTTAGTTGAGCCTGCAAGTTATTCATCGTCAACGGTAATAGCAGCCGCATCCTGTTTAAGAAAAACATCAACAATATGTTCACGTTGTATGACTTCACCATTATCTGTTATTAGAAATAATCAAAAATTATCTAATGCAAGTACATTGCTTTCTTATTATCAATCAAAATGACAAATGTGCGTTGTAGTATAGAAATGGAAAGAAGGAGAAAACAAATTTTGTGTTCGTTTCAACAACGACTATTTCAAAACCTGAATAATTACACTTATGATCCATCTGAAAACAATGATCCGGAATTCATAATTAAAGACGGATGGTTAAAAGACTATATTTTACAAATTCGTCAGGAATGGCTCAACCTAGATCGACACAGCTATCAAAATCTGTGTGATCACCATTATGACAATCATTGAACGATTTATTTTTGGTCAATTATTGTACATCTGGGCACAGGTCCACGAAAAATTAAACATGTACAGTTGTACTGTAGCGTTATTGTTATAATAAGCAGTATGTACGCCTTTTATTCCCTTTACTCCCTTTACTCCTTTTAGTCCTTTTACTCCGTTTAGTCGCTTTACAGCCTTTAGTCCTTGAGGGTGAGGGTGAGGCTGTAAAGGGAGTAAAAGGACCAAAAGGAGTAAAGGGAGTAAAAGACTGTAAAGCGACTAAACGGAGTAAAATGACTACAAAGAGTAAAGGCTGTAAAGTGACTAAAAGGCTGTAAAGGGAATAAAAGGAGTAAAAGGCTGTAAAGCGACTAAAAGGAGTAAAGGGGTACATACTGCTTATTATAACAATAACGCTAAAGTACAACCGTACATGTTTAATTTCTCGCGGACCCCTCCATCTGGGCCGCTTGAAATGGAATATCAAAAAACCAAATGAAATTCTTTTCAGACTAGGGTACAATTTCCCCAGAACCCCACCAAACATTGATTCGGTCATGTGCGTTCGAAACCAAACGGTTTTGACGTTACAAAGAGCTACTCGAACGAACAATATTTTGATAGCTTTATTAAACAAGTGAACGAGTGGTTTGACCGATTCTTTGACATTTTTCAGTCGATGGTCGAGTGGCTTAAGAAGTATCATGTGGAAGGATCTACACAGTTATCAATTGATATACATAACATGAGAAGCAAATCGACAAAAACAATAGTTGAAATGAAAAACACAATCGAGCAAGCATTGAGCATTCTCACACCGTTTAAAAATCTTCGACGTCTTTATCGTCTAGTCAGTTGTTCAACACCGTTTCGAATTACCGATGATGGTAGAACCAACGATACAAAGCGTTCAACGAAGTACATTCAAGAACCACAACGTTTACAGCAGAATAACACATTCACGGTCGACGGTAAAAGTCATTATGTGAAACATTGTCGGATCAATAACCGTCAAAATGTTCATTGGTCTATTGCTAACGAGAACTTTTAGTGTAATGTCGAAATTAGGTACCGAACAATAAGATTGTCTGATCACGCTGAATTATTGTTTGCCGGAAAAAATATTCCCATCGATAAGCTGTTCTTACATGGTGAATTCGAAACATAGCGTGCCGGTCAGTTAACGATCGACATTCATAATCAACAAGGACACGTTCGACGTGCCATGATCTCGAATGAAACAACCCGATTTACTAACGTGTCATCTATTTCATGATATAATCGATCTATTTTATACACGATACGTTCCCCAAAGTGCGACAATGGAAGAACGCCACTTTAGTGAACTACTCGATCAAGCAGTATTAATGTCCGAGATGAAGTCAAGAAATTGTTGGATACTGCGAATTTCGCCGTCGTACACTTCGGCAGTGGACTTTCGGCAATTGCCGAAACACACACTCAGTCACACTCACACATCCTCATCCACACAACTTTCGGCAATTGCCGAAAGTCCACGATGAAAGTCACTACGGCGAATTTCCTGTTTCCCAAATTGTTCACCAATCGATCGACAGTCAAGGCTACTGCAACTCAACAACAATCAACGGCAGCACCCGCAGATCAGGAAATAGAACAAGTCTGTAAATGGTTGCAAATCTATCAATATTATCATCCACTGTATTGAACAATTTGGTATCATTTCGACTAATAACGAAAATGACATGATCGGACATCTCAAACAACTGAGCAGCAATGAAAGGTGTTCCTAAAAGAAATCACAAAAGCCTACAAAATTCTACAACAGCAATTTCAAGACATAATAAGTCAACATTTACAATTAATCAAAGCAGCAATCGGATGTTCGACTGTTGTTCAAATAATGAAAACATCCGATCTGTATTCATCTCGCCGCTTCCAAGAACTACGAGAAAATTTGACAACAGTTTCAATTACAAGAACTAAACAATATAATTCTAAACTCGTTCATCATCACCCACGCATTATGCGAGCTACTTGTTCTCAATGCAGAAAATTTTGAAGAATTTGCTTGCCTATCGTCTTGCTAATTTACCGAAATTTGAAGAAACTTCATTGAAGCATATGAAAGGTAAAAACACCCGCCGATTATCTACTCCTTACTGTATAAGCGTAGCATATGGAAAAGAAAACAAAATGACGCGCTGTTTTAAATATGCCGTCAACATAAAATCCTATTTAATAATATTGTATCAGCTGTAAAAGCAAAAGGTGAATACCATAATGCATTAGAGCACAGTACGCAATCAAGTGGATATTACATGGAAAATTGATAGTGGTATGAAACATTTGAAAAGACGAAGAATGAAACAAAATTTATTTTAACCAAAACTTTTGCATACAAACTCTTTCACGTCCATCAACGAAAACTGGCAAGACTTCCATCGATAATGCAGGTGATGACGGTGTCGGTAAAATGCTTCTTCACAAATTATATTAGTTTTCACCGAATGCAAATATAATTCATGGTGAAATTCAAGGCAATTGCCCACTGTGCTCTAATGTATTACAGTATTCACCTTTTGCTTTTACAGCGACGTAGTGTTATTATATGTAGTTGCTAATGATCGATGATTTAATCACAACGACTTAAAATTACTTTCACGTGTCTTTTCATAATACTCTAATGCATTATTGTATTCACCTTTCTCAAATCCAATATTATTATATGTAATTGCTAAAGATGGATGTCTTGATGGTAATGACTATAAATTAGTTCAAGTGTCTTTTCATAATACTCAAAAGCTTTAGCGTATTCACCTTTCTTATTTCGATGTGCTAGTCGATTGTTGTCAATTAGTGCCGTGAAATATTGTTGAGCGTAATCTCATTTTCCCATGTGTATCGTAAGTATACCTATAGCGTTTAGCTTAAAGATTTCGCCGAGTTCCGTTCCAAAGTGTTCTCATAATTGATTCAACTGTTCATCTTATTCTCTAATCATTGTCAAGCTTACCTTCGAGACTGGGTTGCTCCACTTATTAACTGATTCCTTTCTAGTGCCTTTTCATAATATTCTAATGCTTTATTGTATTCACCTTTCTCATCGTAAACTAATCCAGTATTATTATACGTAGTTGCTAACAATGGATGATCTGATGGTAATGACTTCAAGCTAATATCCAGTGTCTTTTCATAGTGCTCTAATGCTTTATCGTATTCACCTTTCTCATCGTAAACTAATCCAATATTATTATATGTGGTTGCTAAAGATGGATGATCTGATGATAATGAGTTCAATTCAATTTCAAGTGTCTTTTCATAATACTCTAATGCTTTATCGTATTCACCTTTCTCATAGTAAACTAATCCAATATTATTATATGTAGTTGCTAAAGATGGATGATCTGGTGGTAATGACTTCAGTTCGATTTCAAGCGCCTTTACACAATACTCTAATGTTTTATCGCATTCGCCTTTCTCATCGTAAACCAATCCAATATTATTATATGTAGTTGCTAAAGATGGATGATCTGATGATAATGAGTTCAATTCAATTTCAAGTGTCTTTTCATAATACTCTAATGCTTTATCGTATTCACCTTTCTCATAGTAAACTAATCCAATATTATTATATGTGGTTGCTAAAGATGGATGATCTGATGTCTTCAGTTCAATTTCAAGTGTCTTTTCATAATACTCTAAGGCTTTATTGTATTCACCATTTGCTTTTACAGCTGATCCAATATTATTATATGTAGTTGCTAATAATGGATGTTTTGGTGGTAATGACTTTAAGTTAATGTGGAGTGCCTTTTTATAATACTCTAATGCTTTAGTGTATTCGCCTTTCTGATCGTAAACCAATCCAATATTATTATATGTAGTTGCTAAAGATGAATGCTTTGGTGGTAATGACTTTAGTTCAATTTCAAGAGCCTTTTCATAATATTCTAATGCTTTATTGTATTCACCTTTCGCATCGTAAACTAATCCAATATTATTATATGTAGTTGCTAAAGATGGATGATCTGGTGGTAATGACTTCAGTTCGATTTCAAGCGCCTTTTCACAATACTCTAATGTTTTATTGTATTCACCTTTCTCATCGTGAACAGATCCAATATTATTATATGTAGTTGCTAATAATGGATGATCGGATGGTAATGACGTTAAGTTAATTTCGAGTGCCTTCTCATAATACTCTAATGCTTTATCGCATTCGCCTTTCTCATCGTAAACCAATCCAATATTATTATATGTAGTTGCTAAAGATGAATGATCTGATGATAATGAGTTCAAGTCAATTTCAAGTGTCTTTTCATAATACTCTAATGCTTTACTGTATTCGCCTTTCTCATCGTAAACCAATCCAATATCATTATATGTAGCTGCTAAAGATAGATGTTTTGGTGGTAATGACTTTAGTTTAATTTCAAGTGCCTTCTCATAATACTCTAATGCTTTGGTGTATTCACCTTTCTCAGCGTAAACTAATCCAATATTATTATATGTAGTTGCTAATAATGGATGATCGGATGGTAATGACTTCAAGTTAATATCCAGTGTCTTTTCATAACACTCTAATGCTTTATTGTATTCACCTTTCTCATCGTAAACCAATCCAATATTATTATATGTAGTTGCTAAAGATGAATGATCTGATGGTAATGAGTTCAAGTCAATTTCAAGTGTCTTTTCATAATATTCTAATGCTTTATTGTATTCACCTTTCTCAAGATAAACTAATCCGATGTTATGGTAGCTTTCTGGATGTGCGATTTGATTGGTCTGAATTAGTGCTGTGAAATACTGTTGAGCGTGGTCGTATTGTCCCATGTATATCATGAGTCTGCCTAGGGCATCTAGGTTAAGCATTTCGCCGAATTCTATTCGAAAATGTTGTCTTAATTGCTTCAACTGTTCATCTTCGTCTCTAGTCATGGTCAGGCTTACCTTCCAGACGTTGTTGGTCAAGTTATTAATTGATTCGATTGGAAATACACTTCCTATAGAGAAAAGGACTTCTTCTTCGTCGTTGTACATGCTTATTTCCTTTATGTTACAAAAAGGTTTTGTGTGTGGGTGATTGTCAGCATTTATTTCGAAAAGAACAGATTGCATATCGAATGTCTTGGGAACGAACATGAGTGCGACGTTTGGATCGGTACTTGTTGATAGAAAGTTGTTAAACGATAAGAGCCCTCCAAGATTATTCTTTAGTTTTTCAAGCTCATCTACATGTATGCCTTGGCCGCGATACACTATCAATTTTCTTTGTTCATTGTCCTTATTTTTGGTTGGTAATGATTGAATAAACTGTGAATGTAATTCTTTTATTTGATTATGAAGATCAGCTAAGAAGAAACGATATTTAAATAGAATATCAATGTCTTGAGTCCGAAGTGCTTTATCAAATTCATCGATATGTTTTAAAGCTATTTCATTACCATTATATTGTAATCGACATTGATTAATCATATTTGTTTTTGCATCATCTTTATCGTCCATTCCAATTAAGATTTCTGCTAACAATTGAAAGTACATGAATGAAGCTTCTTGTTCATTTATTTCGTTTTCTTTTATGTTTGAAGAAATAATATGCACGGATAAGAATTGATGTGAACTTGTAACAACATCTTTACTTAATTGCTCAAAAATATCATTCATAAATAAGCGATCTGTTGTTGTTTGTGCAGTGGATTTGGAGTTTGGTGGATTTGAATCCATTGTTGTACTTATTGAGTATGTGACTTATGTCTAATAAGTTCTAAGAAAAGTAAAACGCATAGCTAGTTAAGGAATTTTGTATATTTTTCTATTTTCTCTACGAGAATTCATTTAAATGTTGTTGTGAAAGAGCAATAAGATTTGTTAGGCTGATGTCACTTAAGTGACGTTAGCAGCAGATTCGAGTATTTTGGCCTTATATTCGTTTCTATAGCTGAATTCTGGACTTGATTGTGCCAGATAGAATTCGACGAGCTCTATTCAACCGTATATCTCTCCTTAAAATCTGATAGGCCAAAAATGTTTTCAAGCTAGTTTATGAATTTTTCCAATGGACATTAAATGGAAAATTTAGTATTTCGGCCGAATATTCACCCACATAGCTGTGGTAATTCCGAAAAACAAGTGTACCCAATGTAACTCGTCGAGATCTATGCAACAGTATCTGTTACACTAAGACCTGATCGGGCAAAAGCTTTCTAGAGAGGATTTACTAACTTTTCGAGCAAAAAATTGAAGCTATTTTGACTTAATATTCGTCTTTACAGCTATGTCTGGAAATAAGTGTTCCAGATTGAACTAGACGAGCTCTTACCAACGGCATGGTATAATAATGAATATATGATTGTAAACAAGACACTGAGACTGGTTTTATTTTTGTACTCATTATTTATATAATTTTAATAACCCCAAATCAGAAGCAGTTTTTGTTTTTTATTACTTAGAGAGAGTAAAAGAAAAACAACCTTGAAAAATATGTTTAAGAAAGTGTGCCATTCGAAAGGTAAAACGTTACAGAAAAAAGCTGGAACAAGAAAATTTCGAAAAATTAATCTCTTTTTTCATTCTTTTCAATGCCGTATTTATACTTCTCTCGCAGCCAAACGAAAGGATGAATTCTCCAGCTTAAACTCTTGAAAGATTTGTATAACTCATCGGCGCAGAAATGATCGAATATGTCATGCAACAGCTCGACAGTCAAATGTTCAAATACAGACCTGCGTTACAACACCACTCACGTTCATCCTCATTTCCAAGACTTTGGATTTTTGCTTTTAGTCAGAGCTGGGCAAGTCATGGGATTTCCAAGTCACAGGTCAAGTCGAGTCCAGTCATAAGTCGTAAAGTTTTCTCATAGGTCAAGTCAAGTCAAATTACATGACTTGAAATTTTTTTTCACAGAAAAATCCCCAAAATTGGATAGACTTCCTTCCTTTCTCTATTCTAAGGCACGACTGATGGAATCTTGACTACTCGCCTACTGTGTTGATAAAAAATGGATTTTTCTGCGACTTTGTCATCATAATTGCCTTTTGAGAATGTCCATAATCACTTGTAAAGTCGTAGTTTTTCGGTGGAAGAGCAATTTTATCTAATACTGGATTAAAATTCCCGACCTAATCATGTATTTTACCCTAAAATTCACCATAAAAATCCGATTTTCGTAGTTGATGGCTTGACTTGATTTTTCAGACCAAGCCACAAGTTAAGCCAAGTCTTTTCAAAAAATCTCCAGGTCAAGTCGAGCCGTGGGTCATAAAAAAATTTACCAGGTCAAGTCAGATCAAATGACTTGACATGCCCAGCTCTGCTTTTTGTCAAAAGATAAGTCTTTTCAGTAGGGTCTGATTTGTGAATATCTGCAATTTACATAATATATCTAGATGTTCAGATATTCTGATATTCAAGCTAGATATTTAGATATTCAGATGCTCCAGAAATGTGGAAAAGGGAAGGTGGGGCTGGCAGGTGCAGATGAGAGTGAGGCACTCCCCAATATTCGCCACCCTCAAAGAAAAGAGGAAGATATCTGAACATCTGGATATTATGTAAATTGCAGATGTTCACAAATCAGACCGGTCTCAAAATTTTCAGTAGCACATTGCAAAAAATTGAAAATAAAGGAATTGTGCGTTTGTTATTCATCTTTTATAGATTAACATTCGTAATCTAACCTCTATCTAAATAATAGTTTTTGTTGGCGTTATTTTTTTCGAAAATTTAATAACGCTATATTCAGTCTACTTGAAATACTGGCACATCAGATAAGTATAGCTGAAGCAAATTCACACTACGCCAGGCAAAAATTTTCTATGTGAAACTACTTTCCGAACTCACCCGTGTGAAAATTTTTCAGCGCATTTCTGCGTTAAACAGTAAAATAACGCAGAACAGAGTAACTTGCGTACAAAATTTTGCAAAAAAGGTCAACTAATACAGAATTTTGTCGATAATCTTTTTGTCATTTTTTGCAAAATTTTCTTTTTACAAAAATATGACATTTGTATTGTGGATTCTGAAAAAATGACAAAAAGATTATCGACAAAATTCTGTATTAGTTGACCTTTTTGCAAAATTTTGTAAATATTTGTTATCAATACAGTACACTTGTATCACTACCAGATTTTTCGGTTCCGCCTCTATCTTCACTTTCAGCAGTCTATCTCCGTGTTCTTGTTCCACACTTGTTACTCGTTTGGCAGTTTCTGAATCCAAGACGATTGCAACTCCACGCTGACCTCTTCCTCCACCGACGTTGATAAATCGATAGCCGTCGAAATAGCAATCTCCACTATCAGATCGGCACTTTTCTTCCACCTCACCTCACTTAGACCGAGAATGCTCAAACTACACCTCTTCATCTCCTTCACCACATTCGCCATCTTTTCCTTCATCACTTTCTCATCGGACCCCATTGTCCTCACGTTCCATGTCCCTATTCGAAACATATTCTTTTCTCCACGTGGATTTCGTTTGATGACGACCTTGGTTGCCACGTCCACACCACTGCCGAACGCGGCATCCACCTCCTGGATCCCGTTTACGTTGTTTAGATTTCTTCCTTTTCTTTGTGCTTTCATTGTGCCTTTTTGTTCTTGGGAAGATAGTCAGAGTAGTTTCCCGTTGTTTTCTCCGACCGCAGTAAGGAGAGATCGTATCGGTTGCACCGAATTCACATCTCTCCCTCGTCTTGCAAGCCATCACGCAAAACCATATTGCCTCCACATGCGCCATTGCAAGCCATCAAGCACTCTGCTGCAGTACTCTATATCCTGTAACCCTAGGAGAGGGATCCACACAGGCGACACCACTCCGGGTCAGAGCGGACCTGGAACAGTTTAACGTCATGTTCACTTTATTGTTTAGTATTATTCTACTTCTGAATAAATATAAAGAGATTAGTTCGGCATTTATTTCAAGCGTATAGGGACGCCCTGATAATAGGATCCGCACCGTTGAACAAGTCACCCACTTGTCATGGCTTTGCAGAAAGTATTTCTAATGTCAAGCTGTCCTGGGACACTATTTTTACTACCATATATATATGAACTTGTAGTGCGAGAAATTGTCTATCGAATGGTAGATCTATCGTAGTGGTTGATTGATAAAGCGTGTCATAGATTATCTTAAACTTTTTGCACATAGAAGATTATTTTCGATAGACGGAAGTATTTCTAAACGTACTTGGTCTCAGAACGACTATTTCCGTATATGTGATATACAGAAATACAGCGCAGAAAATGAGCTTTCGAATGACATATAATTGTTCTACTAAGGTATGAAGCCGAGAGAGACACACTCGAAAATATGAGCGATAATACGTATCAGAAGTGGCTACAGTTAACTGGACCCAATGTTTTCTAAGAGCATTCCTATGGTCTGACTTAAGCATATACATGCTTCACCAAAATCTGATTCACCCACCGAAGGACTCACAATTATTCGTTACAGATACCCAAAGCATCTTTTCTGCGAAATTAGCTTTATTTCCTGAGTTTTCAAAATTAAAACTGAAATTACATCCCATATCTCGAAAAGTCGAACAACAAGGTTTTTCGGTTATTGATAATAACAATAAGGTAGATACAATGACTTTGAAACAATAGTTAAATTCGTCTTCACTAAGTGATAACGAAGAACTGTGGTATTATGGATCTCAGTTTGCAAAGGACGGAGTTCCAACTGATAATGGCTTCGGTAAACATGGAACCGAAAATATGAAGGAGATTAATAAATTCAATAAAAAAGTTGCTTGTTACTAATTTGTATGGATACGAATTGAGTATATTTGTATTTCAAAATCGAGCACATAGCGGAAGAAATAGTCGCACTGACATCTGCATATTTTATACACCGTATGTATAGTTGATGAACTACAATCAGTTGATAGTCCTATATGCACAAGCATAAGAATCGGGTTCAAGTTAAATATGGTTATTCTGAACGGTATCGAGGGAGACAAACAGGAATAGCAATCATTATTATATCTAATTCAAAATCTTATCCCATTAGTTAACGATAAACATCGAACGTGACACATATAAGTACCCTTAGAAATAATATACTAGAATGATACTAAAACTTGTCACCTAACATCGACCATTTTACAGATAGTCCTCTATTCTGAAAGAGACATAGTAGTTCAAATAAAGATAACAATGCTGGTCATGTATAATCACTGACCAATTGGCAAGATCCTCGAAAATTTTAGATCAATTAATAATCATTTCTGCGTGCAAACAAAAATATCGCGAATAAAGATCATTGTGTCGTCAATCATTTTCTTCTTCAGGCTGTTAAGTACATGCAGGACAACAACTAGATTGATCAGTGCTACCGTTTGTTATATATGGACAATCTAGGACGAGAAAGACTTTTGCTCAAGAAACTTTCGCATGCATCTGAATAAAAATGAATGAAAAGTTACCGTTTGAACACATGAACCATATGTGTCCGTTTGTTCTATCATCAATTTGAACCTATTCATCATTTATTGTACCAAGTCGAGATAAATTCAACATATCTTTTATTCGTTTAGATAACATTTCAAATTTTTCGACAATTTTTTATTATAAACGGACGATATTTTAGTGTTAATATTTTTAATTCATTTGTTAGTGTACTTGCTGCACTACTATTACCTAACTGTATTTGTTTAATTTCTGCTTCATCCATTAACGAAAGCAGATGAATATAACGCTTTATCCGATATAATTCATGTGTAATATAGTTTAATTTTTGTTTAGAATAACAATAATTTTGATTATTTACATAAATAATAAAACGTTGTAAACAATCGTTTATTTGTTGATATCCATCATCCTCTGCTGAAAATTGTTGTTTAATATTTAACAATAAACGGTTACTTTCTTTTATAAGCACAAACGTATTTTTAATGTAATTTAATTTATCCATGGGTATTTTACTTTGACTTAACAATAATGATAACTCACCCTCACCTTTCGAGACACACTAAGATTCTAATTTCCCGATATCCTTTTTTCTCCCCTTTGTTCACCAGTTATTATCTGTCTTTTTATTATTATTCTCGTTGTTGTCATTACTTTCTCTCTTTTATGTTGGCGTCGTGTATCGTTTCTATATATGTATTCTTATACTGTCCTCTGTCAATTTATGTTAAGATATAACGGGTTCACCTCCTTCTACTTATAATTTGTACTGATATTTTCAACATTTCTTCTATTAAATAAAGTTTATAACAATAATGATAACAGGTTTTGGAATAATGTAGTACAATCATTAGATTTTATATACGAAGAAAGTTTACTGGTTAAACTCTTTCGATGTTGTTCTGTTGTTGGTTGATGCTACGCTTTGTTGATTTAATATCTTTCTCAATCCATGATTGAATTTTATTTAAAATTGAATTGTATCTTGTACAATGACGTATGGGACTTTTGCATTTTGGACATTCAGGCAAACGAATGGAATTATTATATTTTTGTTTTTCGATAAAACGTTTTATATAATGACTCAGGGCACTTACTTCGATAACACGAGAACACTTGAATAATTGAACAAATGTGCATTTTTCGCTTTATTTTCATTCCAATAAAATACCCCATGAATTCGATAAACAGTTTCTTAATAAGGAAAACAGGTTTTTGAACATAGTCTTTTACATATTGAATGGTGTGACAGCGGTTTTCACATGATACGGTGCACGTCAAATAATTCTTACGACAAAAATCAATAGAAACCTGTGGAATATGATAGATAGAGAAAACTAAAGTTGGAGAAGCATCGGTTACTTACATGACCACAAATCAATGTTTTTTCGCACACTTCTTGACATTTTCGTCGACATTTTATGACCGCATGACAAGGTTCGTTACACTTCACCAAATTATATATTCCTGTTTGTCGAATTGGACAGCGACCATCAGTAGAATGACAGCATGATAATTGAAACTAAAAGCAGTTTTTTTGCAATCATAAATTCTTCGTATTCTTGAACATTCACGTTTAATTTCATATTGACATTCTGTTATTGTTTTATCAACAATAACTTTACATCGGCCATGTTCTGCAGGATACAATGGATGACACTTATCGACACATTTGTGATTACATGTTATCAATGGGGCATCACACGTATTTGGACATCGAATTGTCTGACGATTGACGTCATAATTATGGTATGATAAAACACACTGATGACCAAATAATAGAAGACTTTCACAATGTTTCTGACAACCATCTGAAAGTAGTTAGCAACATTAATTTTCATTCTTTGTTTCAATTATATATGATCGTATCTACCATTTGGACGTTTTAAAAATTATAGCATACTGGCAACAAATGGTTATTTTTGGAACCACAAGTACAACAAAGATTTAGATCTTGAGATAAAAATATCAATAGCATAATAATTAGGCAACTTGTCTTTTCCAACTGCTTTCAGAATAGTTATTTGTTCTGAATTGTAACGTTGTTTTAGTAAAAAGTGAGTTACTTCATCAATATATTGTGCTTCATAATAGTTATTTTTTGAACTAGTATCTGTTATCTCTTTATTTTATGTGGATGTGCAACAAAATAAACATTTTCACGAATACTATTTCAATGTTTAAACTCGACTTGTTTATCACCGAAATTGTTTCGATGATGTTCTATGTATATATTCTCAACTGTGTTGAGAGAAAAGTTACAGAAAGGCAGAGGCCATGAGCACTGTCCGCGTAGTAAGTGCCAGCTCAAGTTTCCAAGGCTTGAGCTTTTCTGTAACGAAAAAAGCAGTTGTAAAACAAAATTTATTGTATTCACAAATATCAATAATTGACCGATGCTCTGTATAAACACTTTCATTATTTTCTAAATCATCATAAAAGTGTTTCATTAATGAACATGTTTCTGATCACATTCGATGCTAAAGTGGAAATAGTTATCTCTATTTTTTATCTCTGTTAACGACTGATCAATCAATCATACATGTATATTCAATCTTACAGATGGAAAATTGTTGTTAACTAGACGTGCACATAGACATACGTCAATATTGTATGTTTTTGCCAAACGATACAGTGTTTATATTCAGAATTTAATGCTGATGACTGTATTTGTTATCGTTGCACCTTTAATAATATATTTGAAAAGGTGTTTCGTAATTCTTATTCATTTACATTACTTAAATGAACTAAACAAAATAATCTTAGATAAGTCAAGAAATTGTTTATTCGCAGATTAATGTTGAAAAAAGAATAAAGCAATTCAAGCATATTGAAATATTCAAACACATGAAAACATAATTCGACTGATAATGAATTTATTGTTGTTGTTGTTCTATTTGTGTTGCAAATTGCTTCTTCAAAAAAAGAAAAGAAACGTAATATTCTGTACACACGAAAACAATCAAGTCGTCTTCCCTTTATGGGTAGAAAAAGGAACGGACTTGACCTGAATATTTTTTTGGATACCCGTTCACCTGAAAGCGCTTTTTACCAAAACCTATGTGCTCTTGATAAATCGATGTGTAGTTTCAATAACTGAGAGGAAACCCACCGGACGTCCCTTATTTATGATTGCTAACTTTATTACTTTCAAAGAGGTTGTTATAGGATCAAATCCAAGCAAGTTTTGTTTTATTCCATCTTAAAGCTAAAAGTCAATTTATGAGATTATTAGAGATAGTAGTATTACTACTGCTGAAGGAATAATGTCTGGTGATAAAATGCAGATCGCCATAATAAGCGACCGTTATCCTGTGTACCAGGATGTAACGTGTGCTCAACAAGTAGTAAATGTATTCGAACATTCTGACGATCATCAGACAAAGAACTAATATTGTTTAATAATCCGAGACTGCTCGACAGCTTATGTTTTACCGTTGAAACAGCGATCAAAGTAATCATACATAAACAATGTATGTCACATGTGGATACTTCGGCACAGGTCCGCCCACTTTATAAACGACTTGAAGCCGGGAAGGTTTGCCTGTATGCAATCGATAGCCCTACTAAAGGTGTGTAGAACTCCCTGTCGCCCCATGGAAAAATTATTCCGAACACGGGTTTTCCTCAGTCATAACTTCTGAATTGAAGCGTTTTTAGGGGTGCCAGAACAGCGAAATCTGATCTTATATAATACTATCAGGCGTTCTCATACTGCTGATCGGAAAGAGCATACAAAGTTGCATATTTCTATCCGCAAACAAGATTTTCCCTTCTGACATTTCGAAAGAATTTTTGACCGGAGGACGTGACCTGCATTAGCAGATATCACTTGTTTTACAGCGTGTTGGACGAGCTCAAAATCTAACAAAACATAACTTTATTTATATTAAAATGAAAGCGGCTTCCAAGTTCGTTCGTAGGATGCAACAATGAAGGCTCTAGCTCTTTCTGCTTCTTCATGGTAAGCGTAGCCATGAGACCTACTTTGGCCCTTCCCGGCCTCCTCTGTCGAAAACGACACGTCATTTCTTTGAGATCTTGTTACCCCACACACTAAGCGACTAGTGCTACACAAGGCGCAGGGTATTGGCTTTGGCCAGGTGTTTTTTCAAGTGGCGGTTTTCTAGAAATCCAGTCAAAAACCTCAGTTGCTTCTAAATGTTGAATCCAAACTAACCTGAAATTCAGATTCAGTATGTTCTTTTATGGGTAATTTAGTATTTTTTTCCAGTTTTGCCAGATGACAGGATTTTGACGGAATTTCTAGAAAACCGCCACATGAAAAAACATCTGGCCAAAGCCAATACCTTGCGCCTTTTGCAGCAGTAGTCGCGTAGTGTGTGGGATAACAAGATCTCGAAGAAATGACGTGTCGTTTTCGACAGATAAAATAATAACAAATAAAATAAATAAATCCCTCACCAAGAAACTATTCTATAAATGCAACAATTAAATCACTACTAAATGAACTAATGGTTGAGTCGCAGTCGATCGATCTTTGAACAATACTATCAACAGTGCCATCCAAAATCTTGTACATTTCATACAGCAAGAAAGGATTTCGTTTCAATAGTCATAATTATTATTGGCTTCATGAGACGTCTAACGTAAGTGCAGTACTGAGACTAATTGTGTCAATTGTGGTCAAATATTTTCGCAAAAACAAACTTGTTACAGTTGATGCAGATAAGACGGAGAGTGTTAAGAAAGATCTTCGGCGAAAAACAGTTTAAACGTGGAAACTAAACTCACAATAGATAGCTCATAGGCTGCAGCAACAAACATTGCCACGAGACTCAACATAATGGACAATATATGTTTTCCTGCATTTCTAAAGGTCCCAAATCGCAGAACAGCGAAGACGCAAGACTTCGGAAGAATGTCCAAAGCTCCTCAACCAAGCAAAATGAAACTTTCGCTTGGATCTTATTTTATAGGGGATACTCTGGAAGTATATCTGTTTATGGGAAAAGATCGATCGATTGCTATGTAAAACTTTTGACCTAGGAACTGGTTTTTCAGAGACCCTCTAAAAAAAAACAATTTTGAAAATTTTTTGAAATTAATTCTGCTTATTAGGTTAAACTATCTTCTTTCGACTGCCAGAAACCACAAGTCTCTATCTTTTATCTCGAAAAACCGTATTCACTGACCGACTCCATGAGCCGTTATCCTCAAATAAAAACAGAAAGCTATATTTTCCTGAACCATTGATACTCTGTGAAAAGAACAGAAACGAAAGTGAGCAAAGAACTCGCAGTCACAAACGACTGTAACTGGCATCTCTATTAGCGAGAAAACGATCTGTTTTGACACGAAGGTCATATGCCGAAGTAATGCGTGTTACTCATAACATTCATGTTATTATAGGCGACATGTTCATCTGTTCTTCATTGCTAGCTCGTATTCGAATTGAATAATATTTTTTATACTATTGATTCACTTTTTTCTGCGTTCTTCTTATCTTTACAAGCATACTTCAGCAGAGCAGGAACAAAAAAATGTGACCAAATACTAATAATCCTTTATCAGAGAAAAGAAAAAATATTATTCACTCCAGAATAAGAGCGAGCCGCTTTGTTCGTGCTGACGCTATTGTATGTCAATATACTTAGAAAGATTGATGAATAAATTGAGACTCTCTGCAAAATATGTGAGTAAGAATTGCAGTACAGGACAAGCGTTTTTAGAGCGACTCTTCGTATTTCTCGATAACTAACAATAAGTGTTTTGTTAGCGGCGATATTAGAAAATTAGGTACTTTTGCCGCACTGCACCAAATTAGATAAAAATTGGGCGCTAGGCGCAAAATTTTTCGGTAAATCAGCGGGTTCGTTTCAATTCTATTTTGACTTCTTTTCTGGCATCGACATAATCTACGTGGTTTTTGCATAAATTTTATTTTTCTCATTGGTTGAAAAAAAGGCGCCAATGAGAAAAATAAAATTTAGGCAAAAACCACGTAGAATATGTCGATGCCAGAAAAGAAGTCAAAATAGAATTAAAACGAACCCGCTGATTTACCGAAAAATTTTGCGCCTAGCGCCCAATTTTTATCTAATTTGGTGCAGCGCGGCAAAAGTACCTAATTTTCTAATGAAGGTAGAGACGTTTTAAAAATGCTTGTAGAAAACAGTAAAAGTAAAAACATGTGTGTGGTTCGTACTTTGCAAGTAGAAACAGCGACGTGAGCTCATGTATGACTCTAGCGTTGCTGTCCAATAAACTTTTTTTTCTTTCTTGTCTTTCAATCACATCGCTCATATGGAGAAAGAAAACAATTTTTTTTATAACATTGAACGACATACAGAGTAGCTTAAGATGTGCTGATGAACGCAATCAAATTGGATTTTTTTTAATAGAAAAACTCATGTTTTTTATGATAAAGACTAGTTCGTTTTACCTGTTGCTCAGAAGTGCAGGAAAGATATGGAATATTTATTCTCATTATAGACTTCCTTTTATAACGCAAGATTCGCGTTTACCATTCTGATTACATTAAGATCGCAAGACCAAAAACCACCTCTGATCAAATTTAGTTCCACTATGACAGAAAAGAATAGCAAAATTATTTCTTTTTTCTATTTTTTGAGTGTCGGAGGACTGTTTACATGCATTTTATTTCCATTCGTCATCTACATTTGCAGCACACTTGTTTCTTGCACAGTTCTCTTTCCGAGATTATCAACTTTCCGTATTCTACCAAATATGGTATTTGGAAGATATGTCAACATACTTTTTCATTGAACTATAATAATGAAAATCCCATTAGAGGCCCACAGCAATACTTAACTCCTCCTTGAATAACCAATGGTACTGGGATATGATTAGAATATGCACATATCGATGTACGCTATTTCTCAATTGAATATATATAAACTAAGCAACATACACTTGCACTTGCTGATCGAATTATCTCTATCTATTAGTTTGTTCTTATGCTCGTTAAAAAACAGAAGTACTGCTTTCTCTAGATTTCATCTATTAAGTATGCCAAAAGTCAGAAGAAAACTATCAAGAATCCAATCAATTCGTGTTAATGCACATACGAAGAACAATGCATATAAATGTTTGCGCCACGGACCTCCTTAAAATCAACTGATCAAACTCCAGATGTTGTCAAAACCAAGAAACATCGAAAACGAAAGATATCTTCTGGTGACACTGTTCGGAACAAAAAGTCCGAAATAAAATCACCTTATAAGTATAACGGAGAAGGTATTCAAGTCGTTTGGCTGGATGTAAAAAATAGTGATTATTTGAATCGCAGAGCTCGTTTACGTTTGATCGCAAATTATTTAAAATTGTTCGATAATGGCGATTCCTGTATTGACTATCTTTTATCATTGGAAAACAGTAATAAACAAAAATTAATTCTCGTACTATCCGGTAGACGCATATTGTCCAAATATTTGGTGTAACAAATGCCCTTCGACTCTATATCAAAGGAAAACTGCGTAGTTCCGGCTCGACCACAGCAGATTCTGTTCCTAACCAAATAATGTACGTCACTATCGCAAACCAACGACCGGGAGGGGCTAGCTGTGTGTCGGGATCCATCGACCCTGGTACGTATGCAGGTGCCATCGATGAGCTACGTATTTACAATCGCGAAATAACCGCAACTGAGATCTGTATGTTGTCTTCATAAACTGATTGCAAGTCCTCTTCAAAGACTTTATCACTGTCCTCAATGCTTTACATATGATAAGATGATATAACAACTTTATTGAAAAATAAATGTTGTCTGTCTATAACCATTCTGCTCTATATTCATACAATGCAAGCATGTTCGTAAGGTCTTTTTTGCGATACGAGAAGCGAATTGCTGTGATATAATTAATCGTTGACTATATGATGCGCAATAAATAGAACATATCATGTCGAGAGAACTGATCAGAATAGATCAATGAAAATGCATTTGAATATTTTGTAAAAATGAAATA
>CAJNOQ010001622.1:0-29860 GCA_905250885.1 Didymodactylos carnosus | reverse complement strand
AACCGACGTTCGAAGATTCCATTCTAAACTCATTCGATAGAGAATTTTCTGCTGTACAAAATCCACCATCATTACATATTATTTCATTATTTTAAAGAATAGTGCAGAGTAGGAACAGGTAAGAAGAATAACTGCGATTTCCTATCAAAATTTTGGTGACTTTTCGTTTTTGTGTAACTTTTCGAGAAATAATGTGGTAACTGAGAGAAGAAGATGGTATAAAAATGTTCAGCGGATTGAGCGCGCTACCATTCATACTACGCTGCTTATTAGTTTAGTCACCTAAATTGTGAAGCTTTCAGTGCACAAGTTAATCTATACTTTCGGGTGACGTGGGATTTTGAAAAATAAAAATAATTATAACCTGTTCCTTCCGTCGCAGTTATTCTTCTTATCTGTCCCCACTCTGCACTATTCTTTAAACTAATGAAATAATATGTAATGATGATGATGGATTTTGTAGAGCAGAAAATTCTCTATCGAATGAGTTTAGAATGGAATCTTCGAACGTCGGTTGTGCTCGGAATAAAAGAGAACAAAAGTGTGTCATTATTTCTGGCCCACCCGTTAAACAAGGAAGAGAATTAACGTTAAGAAGTATGTTGCTTTGGTGACATAGGGAACAAAATGAACTGAAACTTTATTAATATTAGATTGATAAAAAGACTACAGCGTATGCCTATATATATGGCAAAGCCATTCGTTTGATTGTAAAAACCGGTAGACGATTTGTTTTAGAAAATAATGTCAGTTTTTTCTTTTCTGAATGCCTACACATCGACGATTTTTCGAGTGGAAAAGCGGTTCTGGTCCAGTAGAAAAACAAAGGCATTTTGAGATGTCTTCGAAGGGATTTTCGAAAAACTAGCTCAAAGCACTGGTCCGATTTAAGAGTAAGTGAACCACACTTGTTTTTTTGTATTTACTAATTGTAACACAAACTTATTTTCTTGATGATTGTGATTGATGAGGATGTTAAAAAGGTTAAAAAGCTCAGAAGTAAATTAAAATTTACCAGAACGAGTTGAAAACTTCAGAATCTGATTACTTCTGTCGACTATGTACGTCTCTTCCACTTTCAAGGTACTCCAAGCCACTGAGTACCAGTCCTGGAGCTACATGGAAATTACATATCACGTCCGAATCCCTCAAAGTCAAAGTCTCGCTTGGCTCCCACTTCGAAGAAGACACTTTAGGCTATTTACTCATGAAAAGAAAACAATATATTCCTGCTTTATCTTTGACAGTTACGAAACGGTTTCTCAGAAATCTTCTAGGAAACCGGTCATTCCGAAATGCTTTCAACCTTGTTTTAGTTATAAAAACCTAGTTTAAAATCTTGGATATCGAATCGCAAAAACCGCAAGTTTCTATCGGCATTCGTTGTTGAGTTACTCAAAAACCACTGATCGGCATATGAAAATCCATCAAAAGAGAACCTATTATAGGTTCACTCAGTGGAACTTGCACATAGGGCCATATTAATAGTAGAACCAACTTGTTGTTGTATTACCATTGAATACCGTGCGATCTTCAGTTGCAGATCGAACTGGTTTTTATGGTATTTTAATGTATGATAGCAGGAATACACTGACTGGAACAACTCGGTCCCCCAACCGAGTTCCCGACGCCATTTTAGTGAAACCTACAAATCACAGAATGGACTATGATAGTACACCTGGTGTACTCCAACAGCATACTACGGGACTGCAGAATGATCCCATTTCCATGGACAACATCCTTCCTCAAAATCGCCCAAAATGGTCATTTCTAGGCAAATTGCAATTTCAAATTGTTTGGATTGAAAACAAAAGCATCTGAGACCGTCAAATTTTTATCAAATAAGCTTTGACACATAATCTATTTGGAAATATGGCTGAAAGTCTCACGGTCGACTTCGCTTGAAATGGGTGCTACAGAAAAATTCAAGGTTTTCTGGATTTGGGCCCCTAGTGCGCCATCTGTTAACGAAAGCACGTTTTAAGCGCGCGGTTGCGTGGCTTTGTAGTAGATACTATCTACTATTTATGGTAAAATCTTCAAGGTTAAGTAATCTGTCGTTACTGAATTACAAGAGCGTAAAATTGGCTAATTTTCAAGGTGGCGGAATCCGCGTTTTTCGAGACTTTCCGTAAAATTTCAATATCTCAGCAGTGATACAACTTTTTGCTTAGCATCTTTTGTCAAAATTCATCAAAATGGTGGATCTAAAAGAGTCCGCTAGTTTGAAAAAGTTTTGAGTACATCGATTGAAGAACGTCGGTCGTGACTTACGTGCAACGGAGAGCTGAAAACTCTGCAATATATGGCGGATTTCTAGGCAGCCCCTGCGGGTATAACAAAGGATAAGCGGAAGTTGCTACTTTTCTAGCTAATTTATCAGACAAAACAGATTAAAACAAGCCCATTGTAAAATTATTAACCAGCGTGAATCAGTCAGTTTTCATCGAAATAAAATGTGTTTTGTAAGCAGTCTCTTAAATCTGAAAATAAGTAAAATATATGTTTTCATTCATTAGTGGCGTTACTACGGTTTAGCCGAAAAACAATGAAACGTAAACTTTTCGGGAAAAACTCAAAAAACCTCCGAAAAATAGTGAAAAATTCACCTTTTTTTCAAAAATATTTTCATGTTCCTTGACAAAATACATTTCAGTGCTAGTTCCGTCCCGATCTCAGTAAAAAAATTTGTAGTTCTGACTCCGCCCATGTCCATCATGAACGGGTCAAATGAGTTATATTATTTTTGTCCTGGATAACATCAAAGCTGTGATTTTTTTTCTAATTCAATATATGCTGTGTCTGTAAACGTGTTTTGTCGCAATAAAATCTTATGAGAAAGTTTCTTCTATTTTCTACATATCAAATTCTCCTTATTTCTCAGTGGATTAGCTTTCTTCCCTTTAGATTTGGAACAGTACACTTTGTACACTTTGCAAAAAGAAAACAAAGTGCACGCGTACACTCCGGAAAAAATTTTCATTAGAAACATTGCCACCAGCACTGTTAGATCCGATTCTGGACCCTCCTGGAAAACTAATATCATCCGTGCATTATGATAGATGCAGAGGTTGCGTTTTGTGTGAATGTGTAGAGGATAGTCTGATGGGATTAATCTATCCATTAAAATCAAAAGTCCAATACATCTTCATTGACTAGCAAGCTGTTCTTTCAAACAGTAATGAAGTACACTATCTCAGAGTAGTGCTCTAGACTTCATTTTTCTATAAGTTTATGCGGTCAGATCTTAGTACACGAAAATGAAACTGTAAATTTTTCTCCTCTTTTACACAACTAAGGGCTATTGTATTTCCAAGTTAGGGAGGACGAAGTGCATAAGTACGTTCTGATAATGCACTAAATTTTTGAAAAAAATTAACCAATCTGATTGCAAGATCGAAGTGGACTCTCTCGCTCTTCCTCTCTCTCTCTCTCTCTCTCTCTGTGATTACAGGAAAGAGAGATACACTGTAGTCGAGACGAAGAAGACGAGTTAGTCAGTCCGTCCGTTATTCATCATCGTATGGCGAAAGTATTGCTACAGTCAGGTGGTAGCATAGAGGAGAAAGATGGATCGATTACACATGAGAAAGAAATAACTGAACATTACAAGATCTTTTCATCTGCAGATGAATTTAAATATTTTATTTTTCCCAGTGTCGAAAAAATCATATTTCTCAGACCAATTGAAACATATCTCTATATTCTCTTTCTAAATCTTTTTAGTCACGAATAACAAACTATGGTCAAATACTATTTCTTTTTCGCTGCTGTTTTAGATTTAAAGGCGTAAAAAACAATCTTTACGATACGATTTTTTAAATAAAAAATAAAGCTCCGAAACGCTTGTCTTATTTATAAAACATACTTCTTTTTTCTGTTTTGTACATTATTCTGGTTGTTCAGTCTATTCTTCTAAATTATTTATTTTTGGTCTTGTGATTATGTACAAATAATTATTATGTATTACGATGTCTCTAGTTATTAAATGCTGGAATGAAACTCATACTCTATGGCCGAAACAACAATCACAAATACTAGAAGATCATTACGCTTATTAACGTAAGTTTGTCACATTCGATGATAACATACAGTAATTGGTTTTGGTTAATACGCTTTCTTCGCTTTTTAGTGCCGAAAAGAATAATAATCAAACGGCAAGTACCGCAGCAACATTGAAATCAGAAGGTAATCACAATTTGATATTACGATACATGCTCTCTCTTGTTGAAGCTGTTTTCATAATTTAAAAGATCTCTAACTCTGTTGAATCAGTCATCTCTTGGAGCAGAATCCTGTTACTCATAAAATGTTCCGTGCATTTCTGATAAAATTCGTACAAGATAATTGAAGCTATTATTACCGCGTCCTTTTCTGCATAAAAACGCTACTTCAGTGCAGTACTTGTAAATATACAAGTATCTTTTTAATTTATTTTCAGATAATACTCAACAGCAATCATTATCGTCATATTTTTTAACATCAACAGTTCGTTCAGCAAAAGCACGCGCAATTGAAGCTATTTCTGAGCAAAGTATTCAACGTCGTTGTCAACGTTCACAAACAGTTCAGTCTAATTTACAAGTTCCGTCCGAATCGACAATATCACATTCAACTAGCCGTAAACGTACAAGATCAAAACAAACACCTCCTCCATCTCTAGTACGTCAGCATTCTCCATCGTCACCTTCATCTGTGCATAATGTTTTATCAACTTCATTAAAACAACAAAAACGTAAACGCAGTAGAAAAGACACAAAACAAGAAGAACAGAATTTTAATACAAAATTAAAATCAACTCAGAAACGTCAACGTCCAACTTCATCATCATCTGTATCTGATCATTCTCCATCACCATCACACAATCGTCGTTCATTAAAAAAACAGATCTCAACTCAAAATCGTAAACGTTCGAAAACAACCACGCCTATACTAACAAGTAAACGGATACAGCCACAAAGATCAAGTTCGTCCAGTGATACGGAACAAGCAGAAACGGGGAATATTTGTATACGCTCTCGATCGGGTATGTTTTAATACATTGTCTCATTTATTTTGCTTCTATTTTGTTCTTTTGATTAGGGAGAGAAATACCAACAATTGTCAGTGATCCAGTAGTCCCAAGTTATCGAAGGCGAAGAAACCGATCTTCAATAGTTAAAACATCACTCGATACAACATCGACGACTCAAACGTCAAGGTACTGTGTCCATCAAAGGTCTACGTCTTTTGAGATGCGAATATTTCTGTAACAGCTAAACATCAGCTTTGTAGAGAAAAAATCGTGATGTAAAACTAAGACAAGCTAGGTTGTTTTATGAATGCTGAGTAAAATGTACTAAGTATTAGCTTCTAACGCTTTTCTATAGTAGAAATTGTTTCTTGTCGGACTTTTCCTTTGACTATAATTTGTTTTCATATTTCTCTATCAGAGCGTACTTAGAGTGTACTTTAGTAACATGTATTACGCTATTGTGCCGTTGTGAATTTGATGTTTTGGGAAAACCCTCTTAAAATAGCTATGAGCTTATACTTTGTGATTAAAGGATAATTGTGTGCTCTTCTAGACAATAATCTCTTATTTCTACATACAACGAACATAAACGACTTTTTTTATTGCCATTTTGTTTTGTGCATAGTTCATTCTGTTCCACGCAAAGTCATAACAGCTAGTATATCTATTTTAACAAAATCTACACACGCCAACTATTTTTTCCTTTTCTCTGTTTACATTAAAAATGCAAATGCTATCTCTATACTTCTATTCAAAACTTTCAAGACTTTCTCTGTCAGTTGAATTCTTCTGGTGGTCGAACACAATAGTAGTAATTATGTGGAAAGCAAACAAGTAATGCAAAGATCTATATTGATAGCAAATTCCCAGCGTGTTTTTCTCTGTTGTTTATATTGCACATATTTTCTAATAGAATAATATATACTAAGAAAGAAAAACCTTTACTTTCTTTCTTTCTTTCTTTCTTTTTTTTCTATTTTGTCATACAGAAAATGATGGTCATGATTAATACAATGTTCTAGTTTATCTCAGCTAGCATTTTTGTTGCGAGAAATGAATTTTGAAAAATCGCTTCATTCACAAACGTTGTGAACAACATATACCTTGTGTGGATTGAAATTCATCGAAGAATACGAAGAAACGTTTTTGTAAGGAAGACCTATAAATGGTTTTTTTATGAAGGTTTTTTTCTTTATAATGATCCTTGTACATTAAAGACTAACTTTACAATAATGATTAGTTTATAATGAGTTTGTTCTTGCCACCTATTCTAAACCTTGTCTATTTCTGTCATCTTACAAATTGAAGGTGTGATCTAACATTTTTCTCATTTAGTTTTAAGTTGCAAAAGTCATACACACATCGGCAATAGAAGACTGACTATTCTCACATTTTCTTTTTGTTTTGTCGCCATTTGAATAAAATAAAATTTTTAGTATTGAAAGAATTTATTTGTTTCATATAGATTTGAATAGAGTAAATGAAAAGTAAAAATTTCAATTAGTTTTCCTTATATCTTTTTATTTTAACTATTTCCTAGTTTTCACTTGACAGTTTGATAGTTTGAACATTTCTCTATCAATTTATTAGGACTCTATCTACAGGTAACATATCTCTAACTTAATAAACATTCAGAATCGAATGAACATGCTTAGATCTTTTGTAAAATCATTTAAATTTTTGCAAAACTGTTTGTAAAAAAAAGTGAAGCTGGCAACTCTATTATATACTTTGCAATTTCACGAAGAAAGTATCTGGACCACTTAAAAATATACCTTGAGTCTTGACAAAAGCAGAAAGACAAGTGGGAAGATTCATTAAACATGTACTAGTTATTGTCTACGCTAAACTATTGGCGTCTATTGATGTGATAGTTGGTCAATGTTTCCACTATGATTATTTATTTTCAACGTTCTCTCTTATTGGATTTTATGACTAGTGTAACTGGAATGTGAGAGAGACAGTTTTAGTAAAAAACGAATTTTGGCTTCTTAACGGCAGTCATTTAAAGTAACAAAACCTTTTATTTAGTTGTTAACCGACGTTTCGGTCTCCTCACGGAGCCATTATCAAGGAGAGTAAACATTTACAATTGAAAAATCTATTTATATAATGGCTCTATGAAGAGATCGAAACGTCGGTTAACAAATAAATAAAAAGTTTTTGTTAGTTTAAATAAAATCTATTTAATAATGGCTACCGTTAAAAATCCAAAATTCGTTGTAGTGCTATGATTGTTGAAGTACGATTTGTCTTTGACTTGTTGACAAATTTTCTATAGTCTGAATACGATAATTAATTGGAATGAGTGACTTGTAAAATATCATTGCACTATTTTGCCTCTTTAAAATCGCCATGTTTTTATTTCTCGAACTACATATGTAGCTGTTATTCGCCTACTGATTATGGAGTTTTACAGGTGAATGATATTCTGGATAGAGCACGACTGTGTCGAGTATAAATGTACAATAGTTGAAAATCCCACTATGTAGGGAAATTCATTCGGAATCCTAATAGACTTTTAAAAAATTTTCCGCAGAAGTCCCGATGTAATTCAGTCGACGAGAAACATTCACCATTTTGTTTTAGTTCGAGTAAGATAGTACATTAGAATCACTAATTTTGTAAAAAAAATTTCAAGGATCTTAAAACTTTGTCATATTAGTGATCTTAAATAGCCCAGCCGGCTCAAGCTAGCCTCGATCATCAGGTAAACAAGATATTGAAATATCCAAGTGCTAACTACTATCGTGGTCCCGCCAGTTTTCTCAAGAAAGTCTCGATTAGGTTAAACAAGCTAAATTTTTCAGTTTTGGCTGTGTGGATATCAGAAAAATGAATTCACCTAAGATCAACTGATATTTCATCTGTTAGAGAGTATACTCAGTCGACAGATATTTAATGCCTTTACCGCTCGACTAGATTTGTCTAGCTTTTTGCTACATTTTGAATAATTGACGAATGCGATCGTATTAATTTGTTAGGATACATCATAATTGGTTGAATTTAGTGTGTATGTTCGATCTTTTACTGTTGACAAGAAATCGATTATTTGGAACGATCTTCATGAGTTTATATTATCCAAATCTTTCCGTAATTGTTGTCGGATCACCTAGTTTTATTAACTAATATATTGATAATTTTTTAATTAATTTAAATCGGATAATTGTGGATTAGTTCTAAAAGTTATTAAAAATGATGAAAACAATGACGATTCATGTTTTCGTTTTTGTAAATTTGTATTAGTTCTTTTTTGACAAGAATTATTCACGTTTATTTATTCAGTTATTGCTATTCGTTGGCTAACTCCCTAGTTATTGTTATTAAAAGTCTTTAAAAAACTTGAACTTTGAAGCGATATGATGATGAATCATTATCCATGTGTATTTGTGTTGAAAGAGAATTATGGGTGCAAATTGGTAATGAAACATTTTCATCAATTATGATGAAAGAAAGGAAAATAAAAAATAAAATCTCTGCACTACTTATTACACGTGGTAAGTGTGAAATTTTTACATACATAAAGGAAAGAAGAAAAAACTTCCATGTGTCAGCAGTTAGTTTCTATAATTATTTTTTTATTGTGTAAGACGACAACGACAAAGAAATGTATTATTTTATTTTATTTTAAATTACACATATACTGCTTTTGTACATGGCTTTTTTCCCATAACAAAAAAACAATTTTGTTTCTTTCTGGGAAAGAAAAAGATCATTATATAATTAAAAAAAACAAATGAAACATAATTATATTGTAGTTCAGATTATTAATTCCAATAAAAAAGACCCACATATTTACACGATATAATATGACTAATTTTTAAACGACTTTCTAGATAATTGAAAAGGTGTTGATTTTTGATTGTCAATGGACGTTTGAGTATGTAATTAGGTTTAAATCACATATGTAACATTTTCTCTATTCTATTTTAGTCAGTCTCCATCTGGTGGTCCACATTCTGGTCAAGGGACGACGGCCGCCGGTTATTCTGCCGCGTGTGCCTCGTCAAATAATCATATTCATTCTTCATCTCCATCCTCTTCTACAACATCTCCAACACTTTATTTATTTAATCCTACTACACCATATTATTATCCATACGCATCTACAGCAACAACAAATTCATCAACATCTCAATCTCCATCAATTTATACATACAGTAGTGGTACAACAAGAACACCGATTGTAGTTGTACCTAATACAGCATCATCTGTCGTAGCTGGTGCATCAACAACACTTCAACAACAGCATATGTCTGAAAGTGAAGGAGAAAGTGATTTAATGGATCGACATTCAATTGATCCAACATTAGCGCGTGTTGTCAGTAGTTCACGTGGTGCTGATTTACTCGGTTCATTGAATCAACGTTTAAATCAGATGATAACAAGAGTTAATGGAAATTCATCGATGGGTAGATTACCACAATATATTCAACATTTGCAATCGAATGATAATGATTTAAAATTGGCGACATTAAATGATTTATGTCAGGTGTGCGCGAGTTTTAACTATAGTTTTGACTGTAAATGAATAACTTAGCTTTTCTATTTTTTAGTTATTAGTTATGAGTAATGAAGAAACATTACCACAGTTTCCATACAAACAATTGGTACCCTTACTTATACATTGTTTAAGTGATGAAAATGAATTGAATATGGAAATAGCTCATCATGCTTGTCGAGCATTATGCTATTTAATGGAAGCATTACCTAGAGCAACAGTATGCGTCGTCGAAGGAACATCAGTTTTTTTAAATAAAGTAAGTTTAATTCTCTTATTATCACGTTAATTTATATTTTACGATTAATTAATTGTTTTAGATAAGAAGTATTAGTTGTATAGATATTGCTGAACAAAGTCTTATTGCATTAGAAATGATATCAAGAAGGAATGGAAAACATATTCTGATCAATGTAAGTAATCTAAAGGCTAAAAAGTCAGCTATTATTACATTTCTTCGTTTTAGAATGGTATCGGTGCTTGTTTACAACATATTGAATTTTTCTCAATGACATCTCAAAATAAAGCATTAGCTATCGTTGCTAATTGCTGTTATCACATTATTACCCGTCAGGATTTTAATTATATCAAAGAACATTTAGAAAATTTATCAAATCGTTTACGTAGTGAAGATAAAAAATCAATCGACCATGTGTGTAATATTTTCTCCCGATTAGTAGAAAATTTTCATAAAGATCAAGCATTATTACGTGAAATTGCATCAACACAATTGTTGAAAATGATGCAAACAATGTTAGTCTTACAACCACCGGTGTTGACCGGTTCAACATTTGTCAGTATTGTACATACATTATATTTGTTTTGTGCATTTTGTCCACTATTGGCTGTTACTCTATTGAAAATGAACATTGCTGAAACGTTAATATGTTTATTAACGGGTACAGTTGATTCGGGAACACCGAAAAAACCGTTTACTTATAAATCATCGTTACCATCATCTCCAACCGATACAACACCTTCATCCCCATCAACAGCCATGCCATCATTACACCAATCTGTCGGCGTTGAATTAATCTCTCGTACACCACAAGAATTATATGAAATTGTCTCATTAATTGGTGAAATGATGCCAAAATTACCCGATGATGAACCGTTATTTCAAGTCGATCAATTATTGAAACGTGGCCTGTTAAGAAATGATCCAGTGGCGACTTTAAATGCACATGATCATGTTTTGTGGCAATGGCAAGATGATCGAGGTCAATTACATCCGTATTCAATACAGGATTCAAGAATAATTGAACAAGCATGGCAACAAGAAGAAGAAGAAATTTCGTTATCAACAATGGGTCGATCGTATACAATTGATTTCACTGTGATGCAACAAATTAACGAAGAAACAGGAACGCAACGTTTCATACAGAGAAAAGTGAATCCTCTTGCAACACCAGCGGAGTCATCACAACAGGGTGATCAACACACTGCTGAGTAAGTCGAGTTCTCTAACCCATAGAACTATCTGTTTATTGTAATAGGAGAGAGTTGATTTTCCGAAATGAGTTTGTCCTTCTACTCTTCTCACGGTGTACTCTCAATTATGAAAAAGTAATAAATTCAAGCGTTTCTCTAATTTCAGTCAACCTCAACAACCAGATTCACCATCGTCAAATGAAACACCACCAACCACGAATCGATCCGTAACAACAACGACCACTACTACAACAGTTGATTTGTCGTTAATGGATGCTCGAACTGAAATGATGAAAGACAACATTGATTTGTATAGTCAATTTATCCAGTGTCTATTTACCATATTATATGAAGTCTATAATTCTTCAGCTGGTCCAGCAGTTAAACATCGTTGTTTACAGGCATTATTAAGAATGATTTATTTCTCACCGAGTAGTCTTCTAGAAATTATACTTAAACAACAGTCTATTTCGTCACATATAGCTTCAATGCTAGCGTCATCTGATTTGAAAATTGTTATTAATGCATTACAAATGGCTGAAATTCTCATGAAAAAATTACCGAATATATTTTCTATTTATTTTCATCGTGAAGGTGTTGTTCACCAAATTGAAATTTTAATTGATTTTGGTGTTGCTGCCACATCATCGAATCAATCGTCATCAACGGCCGTGAATAACAATGACATTGTACAAATACAAAGTACAAATTCAGCAGCATCGTTGCCACAAATTGATCCAACATTTTTATCAGCATTTAATAATCCAACGACGATTTTACAAATCCCAAATATAGCGGCTACTAGCGTAGTGACACCAATAAACGAAATGCCTCTAGGTTAGTCTTTTTAAGAAGCTGTTTTGATAAAAATATGCTTAAATTAGTGCTTTTAATACACAATTCCTTTTTTATTATTACTTTTTTCTCAGCTTGACGCAACATTGACAGCTTTTAAAAGATTAGAATGATATCATAGATATGAGATATGTTCGCACTTTTTTCTGATTACAACAAAAGTTAAAATGAATTTTCAGTTTAGTAAAGAAACCGCAGTGTTTTACCGATTTTTATTGAATTCCAGATACCTTACTAGATCTTTTATGTATTTTTGTCTTTAATCTTCATCCACCAATATCTTTGTCTTATATAGACGAACAATTACAATTAATGCCGGCTCAAGCTCAACAACAAAATCGTACGACGATAACATCAACAAATCAACCACAATCGGGACGATATTCAACATCTTCTTATCGTGGTCTTGGTCGTCGCGCATATCATCAACAACAGCAACAAGTTGCAGCAGATTTATTACTGAATTCCTCTAGTACAACAGTATTAGAAGCACAACCATCGACATCTCATAGACCAAATACGTACGTAAATTCATATGCTTCGTTTATGCAAAAGAACAAGTAAACAACGTGCTAATAAACAAGAAGTATGGTATTCATATTCTGCTAGTTTAGTTAAATAGTATTCGAGAAAGGAGACAGAGAACGAACCCCTTTTCTTTTCATTCAAGACTTAGTTGAATTGTTCATTATCTTTATTCCATATAACTCCCTTAACATTTTGCCTTTTTATCGTTTAGTCGCAATCGTGGACGTGGTCAACCGTCACAACATGGCGTGAGCGGTAGAGCAGTGAATTATAAAACACCATCTCGTTCGATGTTTGACGATGTAACTACTGTCGATACTCGAACTCAAAAGCCATCATCCTCACGTCATGCTACTGCTTCTTCATCAACGGGTACACTAGACTTAGGCAATAGCCGATCTTATGGTCGAGGTCATTCACGTCCAAGTTTACGTACACCCGTTCTACCGAATCCATCATTTGGCACGTCAGCAACTTCTAATTTCAATTATGCCATACGCCCAGTTATTCAAAGAACATCAGCTATCGTAGATCAGCATTTTCCTCCTACATATTATTTACCACCAGCGCGGCCAATTATTCCCACAGAGACCTCGTTACACACATCAACGTCGTCTCAATCACCAGCTATGAGTAGTCCTTTGTATGTCCCTCCCACATTATCATCTCAATATCTTCAGCAACAGTTTGCTTATGCAACGGGTATTCCTTTATCCGGCATTCATCAACATCCAAATTATCATCATCCTCAACCAAGTTCAGTTTTGACAAATAATGAAAAAGCGAAATGGAAAGAATGGATTCAACAGCAAGCAAAAACATTTCGTCAAACTTATTTTTCTTCTCATCAGTCAAACGACTCAGCATTAACTGTAATTACACGTTTAGGCAAAGCTGTCGATCAAATAAGTGTCACAGCAACAACAACTACAAACGATGAAAATATGTTGGCATTAAAAGAAATATCATCGATAATAGCCAATGGTGATGTGTCTCCATTTGAAATGGTTCATAGTGGATTAATCATAAAACTATTTCAATTTTTATTTGATAATACGCCACAAACATACGAACGTCAACAACGTTTGAAAGAATTTTTAAATGTTCTCTTTGATTTACCATTACAAAACTCGTGCGATATCAGCAGCTCTGAATCGTTTTTAAAAACATTCATCATCGATTTATATCATACACAATTTAGTGCAAATAATAATGTCACTGCTAGTCAACGTAAACATTCAATCAGAGGAGAGCAACGAAATGATACTGGTGAACACAATATTTTTTACCATTTAGTTAATAAATTACACGGATGTATTAATCAATTGGAACAATTTCCAATTAGAGTACATGATATACCGGGGACAAGTACCATACGAAATCCAGCATTGAAATTTTTAACTAGTCATCAATTAAAATGTAATCTTGTTCGACATCAAGATTGTAAAACATTAAAACAATGGAATAGTGGACCTGTGAAAATCGATCCTTTAGCACTAGTATCAGCTATTGAAAGATATTTATTACTAAGAGGAATTGCTAGTGGAAATACGGTAAGTAAAACAAGTATATAAGCGGTATACAAGGCGGTAGTTATGAAGATTTTGTTAGTAGTCGGTGTAGTATTCATTCTTAGTGTTTGGTAGAGTCAGAGTGATCTTTAATTAGCCTCGACATGAAACTTTAAAAATTTGATCGGAGAATATCATACTTCCGTATTGTTTTCATATCATTACTGAAATCACATGTTCTCCTATATTAAAAGCATCATCGATCACCATTTACGGCTTTTTTTGCTGAGAAAGGGGAAAAATGACTTTTGCAACAGATAGTTAACACCGATTAGCTTTTAGTGTAGATATTCGAAGCATCTAAGAAATAAATGAGTAGTCAAAGAATTTCGATCGTGTACTTCTGTAAGCTCAAAGAAATAAATCGTTGTTTGAACTCCAATTTACAAACAAAAAGTAAAATCAGAAAGGTGAATTTTGGTAGCGTTGAGTCGATTGCACAACTTCAAGCATTGCATAACACATGGGTTCGAGTCTATAGGACCTTTTTATAGTTTAAGGTTTAGAATAGTATAATGAATTTACTTTCATTCATATTCTCGAAAAAATAACGCTTATATCGGTTTTAACTTTAATACTTTCAAGTGTATCGAAGAAAATGGTAATTCTTTTAACTAAACGAGTGGTTCTTTTTTTGTAGGATGATACGGGTGGAACAATGGATGATGAAGAAAGTGAAGTATCGAATGAATCTGATGCTGAAGATGTCATCAATGTGTTAACTCGTTCGACAACATTGCGTTTAGAATTTTTAATTAATGAACGCATAATACCGCATAACATGACAATTTATCAAGCAATCAAATTATACAGTATGACACCAGATTCTGAAACGGAAACAGGTAATGATTTGTAGAACGTTCAAAATTGAGTCTGAGACAAAGCGACTAAGTCGTAATTGGTTCATTTTCTGTCTTTGTGCTATTTTGAATTTTTTATTGTTTCAGATAGTGAATCTGTATTAACCAGTAATATTTGGTCAAAAGTTCACACAATTTCTTATCGTCAAGCGTCTTCGTCTCCCCTTTCAACAACGACTACATCAATGACAGCAACAACAACAGTTGCTGCTTCGATCTCTCCAGCATCAGCGATATCCAATGCTACTGGTTCTGCTGCATCAATAACCGCTTTAACAACATATTCACCCAGATCTGGTGGACAAACCAAAGCCAATTCCAAAAAAACGTCTAAAACAGCGATAAGTGGAGCACAAAACCTATCAAAACGTAGTTCCGTTGATGAATTGTGGATAAATGGTCTATGCCCAAAGGCGAAATCATTGTTAACCTTAACTTTAAACGAGTCAATGCCAACCACGTTAACAGTAAATGATTCATCATTAAATGCCATATTTCTACTACGTATTCTAAACGGTTTAAATTTATATTGGTATGACTTGTATCATGATACGAGCACAATGGTAATTATGAACAATAACAACAATATAAATGCTTCCTCTTATTTGACACTTATTCCAAAAACAGAATTTTTATCCATTAAATTATCATCAAAAGTCAACAGACAACTACAAGATCCATTAGTGATTATGACTGGAAATGTACCTGCGTGGGTGACGGAAATTGGTTACACTTGTCCCTTTCTATTTCCATTTGAAACAAGGCAAATGTTATTTTACGTCACAGCATTTGATCGAGATCGAGCAATGCAACGATTATTAGATAGTTCTGATATGATGAATCAACAACATAATGATCAAAATGAGCGATCCTCCGTGGCGCCAAGAATTGAAAGAAAAAAAGTACGAAGTGGTTATCTAGTCTAACTTGTCATTGTCTTATCATTGTCTAACTCACTACTACGCTTCTAGGTTCAATTATCAAGAGCAAATATCCTTGCTGAAACAGAAAAAATTTTTGCAAGCTGGAATAACAAAGCCTATCTTGAAGTTCAATACGAAGATGAGGTAATTAGAATCATTTTGATTATTTTCTATCATGGTTATGCCGTTTTTTCTTTCTGTAGGTTGGTTTCGGTCTTGGTCCAACATTAGAATGTTATTCAATGGTTTCAAAAGAATTACAGAAAAATAATTTAGAATTATGGCGTTCAGATAAAATGTTCGAATCATCACATGGTAAGTTATACTTTTGTTTGCATTAATACAAACTTATTTGCTTTGTATTCAAGATGCATCATCGTCATCGACTTACGTCGATACAACCGATGGTTTGTATCCAGCACCATTTGGTAGAAATGCTAAATCGACTTCTATAACAAAAGTTCGACAAAAGTTCAAATTCTTGGGAAAATTTATGGCAAAAGCGTTAATGGATTCAAGAATGGTAAGAGTTTAGTAAATTTAAAAAATGTATCAAATTCAAAATAGTTCTAATTTGAACTGACTTCAGAGGTTTTATTGCCGTAAAGCACCCCTTTAGTTTTATATCATTGGTCTAAGATGAAGTATGTTTCGCATTAAAAGATGTATAATTACTGAGTAGTAGTGATAAGCATAGTATTTATTATATGATAAGGATGATCACTATTGTTATATTCCATTTTGTTTAGATCGATATGCCATTCAGTATTGTATTTTATAAATGGATGTTGGCTCAAGAAGATAGTTTAAATATTGAAGATTTGATTCACGTTGACACTAATTTATATCAACAATTTAAAAAATTAGAAAATATTGTTCATCAGCGTGATAAACTACAACAAATGTCAAAAGGAAAAAAACGACTGAAATCCAAAGATGATCCCATACATAATAACAACAATACATCATCTAATTTTATCGATACCGTTGTTAACGATAACGATGATAGTTTAAAATTGGATGGTTGTTCAATCGACGATTTAGGTTTATGTTTCACATTACCCGGATTTAACCATATTGAATTGAAAAAAGGTGGTAGAGATTGTTCTGTAAATCTAAGTAATTTAGATCAGTACATTAATGTAAGTATTCTAGTATCTTAAAATATTTTGTTAAATTAATAGCCAAAGTTTTTCTTCTTACAGCTTGTTGTCTATTGGACATTAGTGGAAGGTGTTCGTCGACAGTTTGAATCGTTTCGTGATGGTTTTAATTCCATATTTCCGATTCATCATTTGAAATGTTTTTATCCGGATGAAGTAAGTGAAATTTATTCACAATTGTTTGTATTAATCTATTAATCTATTTATATATTTTTTGCTTTTTAGCTTCATCAAGTATTTTGTGGTAGTGGTGCTACTGATTTATGGGATCTCAAAGTACTATTGGAATCGACACGTTGTGATCATGGTTATAATTTAAATAGTCGTGCTGTCAAATGGTTATTTGAAATTATGATTGATTTTGACATTGACGAACGTCGAGCATTTTTACAATTTGTTACTGGTAGTCCACGTTTACCTGTCGGTGGTTTTCGTACACTACATCCACCGTTAACTGTTGTCCGTAAAACAGTTGAAAATGAAAATCCTGATAATTTTCTACCTAGTGTTATGACGTGTGTCAATTATCTAAAATTACCCGATTATACATCAAAAGATATTATGAAAACAAAATTATCAACGGCCATACATGATGGACAATTTGCATTTTTATTGTCATAAATATATATGACACGAAAGTGATATAAACATTTGCAAAAATCTAAAACGAGTTTTCGCCTATCTGTGTGAGAGACAGGGAGAGAGAGTGTGTGTGTATGTGTGCGTATATTCATGAGTTTTTTCTTCTTTGTATATAAAACATGTATTTTTCTTTTTCTTTACTCCTTGTTTTATGCTTGTTGTTGTCGTCTTGTTTTTATATTGTTGTTGCGCTTTCAAGAAATATTTAAAAAGTCAAACTCCAGAATATATATTTTAAAAAAAAGAATTTTTTAATTAAGATTCAATATGTCAGCTCTTTATAAGAAATATCGATCAAATCGGACAACTCCTAAACAGTCAGAAAAAGAATAACTATGGAATCATCTACTATTAGCTAAAGTTGCTCTTTTTTGTGAAAACTAAAAACGAAGATACATAAACAACACACAGTATCGTTTCTCGCTCGTCTTCCTTTATGTATGTGTGTGTGTGTGTTTATTTACGTACATCTCTCTTTCTTCTATATATATTTAAATGTATATTTGATACGTTTTGTTTCTGTTGTAGTTGTAAGAGAAGAGATGTTTCTTTTTTTTTCAGTGAGATTTTTTTGTTGTCGCCATTCTTTCATCTTTTACGATTATTATTATTATATTACAAAAATATATCATTTTTTTTTGAATACTTTACAGCGAATACAATTTTATGTTTTAACGTTTAAACAAACATATTGGGGTCTTTTGTCACCAGTTATTTAGTCAAAATGACGAAGCAAGATTGAAAAATCGTTTCACGATAGGATCGTTTAGCTGCAGAAGAAGTCACTTTAGATTCTATTTTTATTTAAGTTGCTCAATTGTAAATCTCTTTCTGCCTCTTAATAATTCGTTTACGGATCCTTTATTCTGATGTGTCTTTCTTCTGGCCAAACTTTCATTATTACGTGGAAGAAGTCGTTTTAAATAATTTGAAGTGATAACATTTAAACGAGTCATATAACAGACCCCAAAGTTTTATGTATTATCTACTTCTACTGAATCTATACTATTAACAATGCATTTCTATACGGTTCTTGGATACGAAGTTTTTACTTAGATATATCGATTATAAGAATCACTCATCTTAAGCTGTGTTTCTATGTTTTATTAAAAATTTTTCAGATAACATACCATCATGGATCCAGCTACTCAATCGTTTAATCCATTTACTCAACAGCAGTCACAGGGTTATTTGAGTCAAGTACCAGATGAAGACCAAGAAGAGGTTAGAAAAAATGATTTTTTGATTGTTTTTATGGATGTTTTTTTTGTGTTTTTCATGTATTAGATGAATGAAAATGGTGATAGTCTAAGTTCACCCCCGTTATCACCAAATGATCCGGAAAAAAGTGGAACACACGAAGGATCGAATGATGGTGTGGAAATTGATGAAGGTCCTGCTTCACCTGCTATTTCTGAATCTGAACAATTGTTATCACCAGCAGTCGTAGAAACACAAGATGATCGTGTTGAATATGACATTGAACAACAAAGTCAAGTATATGATCACATTCCGAGTGATAACGAAATTGAAGAAGAAGAGGAACAAGCAGAACCAGATGGGGAACAAGCAGAGCCAGATGAGGAGCAAGCAGAACCAGATGAGGAGCAAGCAGAACTAGATGAGGAGCAAGCAGAACTAGATGAAGAACAAGCAGAACCCGATGTGGAACAAGCAGAACCAGATGAGGAGCAAGAAATAGTTTCGCGTACTCAACAACAACAACAACAACAACGTCGACGTGTTCAAATAATGGATGATTCGGACGCAGAAGATGATGAAGCAAATAAAGAAGAAGAAACATCAGTACAAAAAGATAAAAAACAAAATTTTCTTAAACAGTTTACGTAAGTGTTTGCAAATGTGATTAACAAAAGATCAACTCTTTATCAATTTCATTTTTTTTCCTCATCAGGACACCAGCTGTTAATGATGCATCAAAAAAACGGAAAAAACAGCGAAGTGATGAGATCGATGGAAAACGGAAACACCAATATAAACGTCCTCGGCATTCGAGTGATGCCGATGAAGAAGAACAGCATCCAGAAGAAGACGAATCAGAAATACAAAACAATGATAAAGAGTATGTTTCATGAAAAGTACGAATTGAAGTTTAGTTAAGGTTTCATTTGTAGATCGGATGTAGAAGATGTTGTCGAAGATATATTTGGAAAAGAAGCAACAGGTGACGAGGTGAGCTTCAGAATAGTTGTTAAGTTTGTCAGCTGTAAATATTTTTTCTAAACTTTAACCTGTAGGATCAAGAAAAAGAAGAAGTCGAACAAGCATCAGATGGTAAGACATAAAAGTTTTTTATACTAATGATAGAAGAGTTGGAAGTGTATTGTCTTTGAGTTTTATTGATTGATATTTCTTGTGCATCAGTTTGCTTCTTTTAATTCTTTATGCCAAAGTTCATACGATTACAAATAAAAAAACATTATACTTTCTCATGTTATACTCTTTTTCTTGTAGAAGAGCAGGAAGAATTAGAAGCAGATTTAGCCGATTTGACGACGGAAAAACAAGATGAAGAAGAAAATGAACTTGATCAACAACAAGCAGGAACTTATGATAATGAAGATGATGAGGAACAAGACGAAGGCTTTGAACGAAAGAAAGAGTTTGTTAAACCAAAGTAAATTTTATACTTTTTATGTAGATATTGACTACTATTTGTCTCATATACGTCTGTTTAGTGATATTGATGATATTGATATTGATGTTATTTTGGAGAGAAAAGCTGAAAAACGTCGTGGTAAAAAACGTCGTAAAAATGGTGATGTTGATTTAAGTAATAATAATGACGATCAACTCGTGGCGAAATTGATTGACAAAATGAGAATAGCTACCGAAGAAGATCGTATTTTTAATAAAAGTCGTCAACCTGCAACAGCGAAACTGTTATTATTGCCAGTTGTTGAGCAACAATTGTACAGGTAAACATTTAGTTTGAGCTAGTTGACTAAATTATTTACAAGAGAGTGCGAGTGTTACTTCTGTAAGTTATATTCTATTTACGAAATATTGATACAGTTTTATGTTAATTAATCATTTGAAATATCTCACCTATATCATTGATTCACGTTTTTAGAGCCGATTTAACTGATACATTTCTTGAAAGTGGTTTGTTGGACGTTATGAAAGTAAATAATTAATATTATTCACTTGAAGTTTTATACAGTTGAATCTTATTGTTTGACTTAGGACTGGCTTAGTCCATTGCCTGATAAAAGTTTACCCAATATCAAAATTCGTGAATCATTCATTAAAATATTACAACAAGTAGGAAATTACGATTTAATTGATATGAAATACAAAAATTGTTTACTTTTTATATTAGATGGGAACAATATCGGCTTATCTATTACGTAAAAGTGGCATTGGCAAAGCGTTAATGTTTTTGTATAAACATCCACGCGAAACTCAAACAAATAAAATTAAACTAATCAAAATTATACGTATGTATACATCATCAATTTGTTCTTCTCTTTTAGTCATATGAATGTATTTATTTTTAGATGATTGGGCTCGACCAATATTTCATCTTGATACAGATTATAAACTATTGTCACGAGAAGAACGTCAACTACGTGATCAAGCATCACAATTAAAGAAAAATTTGACATCATCTCGTACAACAAAAACAAGAAATGCCGATGTTGATTTACCATTTTCAAATGATCAGTAAGCTACAATGAATAAGATAATTATCTATCTATAAAAGGACTATTTTAGACTACAAGATGAAGAGCCGGATGCTGATGATGTTGCTTGTCCACGAGCTCGTGTGCCACGACCATCGACAAAAGATTACGTTGTTCGACCAACGTCGACTGTTGATTATTCCGATAAAAAGGTATTCATAAGGTTTGATTGAACCTTTGAAGGAGAAGATTGATCAAGATTAAATCGTTATATAAGAGTTTTTAGAGAAATCTTGCAATAAAAACCATTGTGTGTGAAGAGAGTAGAATCTGCCACGTTTTCCTGACATTGAAGATGACCGTTTTTTCTCGTTTAGGATGATAATAAAAAGAAAACAGTCTCTCGGTTAGATGAAATAAAACGTCGTCAACAAGATAAAAAACGAACATCGAAACCATTGCCAATGATTAAATTATCAATTGAAGGAAACAAAATGCATCTTTAATGGATATTTATATATTAAAAAAGACCTTTGTTCTAGTAACTGTTTATCTCTCTTTCTGTCGATTAGTCTCGTTTTGTAAAAAGTCATTTATTTTTGTACAAAAATGTTAGCGAATAACCTGAATAGGAGTGTATGTGTTTGTGTGTTTGTGCGCGTCGTTCGTTTATTCTAAAAGACAGTTGTTTTATTGCTATTTATGCTTTCTTATTTTCTAAAGTATTCGTTGAAATGATTAGATTTCATTTTTTCTATTGTTTGTATTTTTCATTTTGGCGATTAGAGTAAGATGACTGAAGGATGACCTTGAATGAATTTCTAACAGTGTTTTCAGAGAAAAAGGAGTTTTTGACTAGTTAGCAGTTAGTCATAGAACATATGATGAATAACTAGTGTTTCTCCAATTTGCCTTCTTGAAATCAAAATCAAAAATGACAGTGGATCGATCGTTCTAGAGAAAGTTAAAAAATCTTTTGCTCTAAGTCAAACACGTAATGAAATTTTGTTTCTAGGTCATATCTAAATAAGTATGGGTTCACTTGGTATTGTTGATCAATTTAGAAATGTTTTGGGACTACAACTTGAAATTTGTTCACAAGCACCCTTAACTGGATTTTTTCGAAATGGTAAAAGCATAACCGATCCTCTCTCTTAAACTAATTATAAATTTGCTAATATTTTGTAATTTTTCAGGATATTGTGCAACATGTCCTGAAGATTTTGGCGTTCATACCGTTTGTGCACAAATGACAGACGATTTTTTAAATTATACAAAACAACAAGGAAACGATTTATCTGCACCTCAAGCACATTTTCCCGGTTTAAAAAGTGGTGATCGATGGTGTTTGTGTGCTGAACGATGGAAAGAAGCATTTCAAGCTAATTTGGCACCACCACTCTTCTTGAAAGCCACACATTACAACACGTTGGACATTATATCAATAGAAAATTTAGTATCAAAAGCACTAGATAATCACTGAGTGCATAAAATTAGTTCAGTTCTTGATTTAGTTGCCATACATTTTCATTATATTTAATTCACGCAATATGTTAATTCTGCTTCTAATTATTTATTAAATTTGTGTACATTATGCTTCTTTAAGTATATTTAATACGTGATCTATAAAGATTTGCTAAAGCTAATCGATTGAAAGAAATGTGTGATCGTTTCTCATTTTTACCTTCTTTTAGAAGAACAGAAAAGACAAATGTATAGATTGTGCATATTTTAACTTTCTCTTCAGTTACATCAAATTTTCTGCATAGTAAATTTCGTATCTCATTGTCTGATGATGAAATGTGTACATTTCGAAATATCACATTGTGTATAATAATAAATTAGAATAACTAAACTTAAAGCTGCTGTAAATTGTATCATATTTTTACAATATTTTCTCTCCTATTGTAGCATGATAATCATTAATCTTTTAAATTTTAACTTTTTTCTCATATTTTGTAGATCAAAAATAAAAATAGGTTTCTTCTAAAAGATGTCTGAACGAAAAGTTTTGAACGTAAGTATCATTATTTCTCGTTTCCTATATTTTAAAAGTTTTCAATTTTTCTTTATTTAGAAATATTATCCACCCGATTTTGATCCATCACGATTACCAAGAGTGAAACGTGCTAAAAATCGTCAATTTACTATACGTTTGATGGCGCCGTGCAATATGAGGTTAGTATAGAGTTTTATACATTAATCAAAAGTATACTAATGTATTCTTTCTTTTAATGATAGATGTAAAGCATGCGGTGAATACATATATAAAGGAAAAAAATTCAATGCACGAAAAGAAGATGTTATTGGTGATACTTATCTTGGAATTCAAATATATCGATTTTATATCAAATGTACCAAATGTCTCCACGAAATAACATTTAAGGTATATTGCACCATCTGTTAGAAGAGTTGAATTTAAATATTTTTTTAGTACCTTTTTACTATTAAAACGTCAGACCATTCGTTTTTCGTCAATTTTTTATTTGTACTTATTTACAGCGTATGATCAAATTTTTTATTCTTTAGACTGATCCATCGAATGGTGACTATGAATTGGAACATAGTGCTATTCGAAATTTTGAATCTATTCGATTAGCTGAAAAGCAAGCTAAAGATGATCAGAAACAAAAAGCAGAAGAAGAAGCCACAAATCCAATGAAGGTAAAATTGGAGTGAGAAAGTGAAAAAGAGATGATTTAATTATATTTTGTTGTTTATTGTAGTTACTAGAAAATCGCACACGTGATTCCCGTCAAGAAATGGCCACAATCGAAGCATTGGAAGATATAAAAGAACTGAATGCACGACAATCATCGATAGATCCATTACAAATGTTACTTGCACAACAAGAACAAGCTAAACAATTAGCAATAAGAAGAAAACAAATGGAAGAGGAAGACGATTTGGAAGAAATTAGGTAAATTGAAGAATATCTTCTGCTTTACCGACAACTTAGAAGAAATACGGATGTACAGAATCTATTTTTACATTTAGAAGAGCATTTCGTAAAAATGTGGTGAAATATGAAGAATATGAAGATGATAAAGAAGTAAATGATGACAAATCGGAGATAACAGTTGATCTAGTTGAAGAAGAAAAACCCATTGTATCAAGCAATAATGATTCAGATCAGAAACGCAAAGTAAGTTCGGATTTGCAAATGTATTTAGTATTGTTGTAACTGTATAAATTTCTTTTAAGATGCCGATAGTGTTTGCTCAACCAAATCCATCTATTACAAAACAAAAACAGTTATTAAACATGCTTGTTCGAAAAAAAATAAAAACGGATGAAAATCCTAAATCGCAATCAAAACCAACAAGTTTATCGCTTTTAGCGGCTTATGCTGACGATGATAGTAGTGATAATGATTAGAAAAACTGAAATTGTTTTCATTGTTTATTTATCTGTTTTTTTTTTGTATATATTTAACTCTGAAATAGATCGTGCTTGAATAAATCTGGATTGATCAATCGAAAATAACCTTGTTGTTTTTTTTTGTCACTTGATATTCAACTAGAGCTAGTGATAATAAGATTGAAAATCTTTTGATTGTACTAAAAAAAGAAGCTGGAATATTGATAGTCGATCTGAACAGAATTTTCTGTTTTTAGAGTAATTTTGACATACTCTGAGTTACACCGGTGAAATTTGAATTCAAAATAAAGGTTGAAAATTTAGAAGGCAGAAACAATGCCTCGTAGTTCGAGTCTATTATCATCACAAGTTAGTTCAGTTAACAAACATTATGCAAAGCCAAAAGTTCATAATGTTCATGCTCGTAATAAAACTCAATTTTCAATAGATTTCATTTTTTCTATTGTTTGTATTTTTCATTTTGGCGATTAGAGTAAGATGACTGAAGGATGACCTTGAATGAATTTCTAACAGTGTTTTCAGAGAAAAAGGAGTTTTTGACTAGTTAGCAGTTAGTCATAGAACATATGATGAATAACTAGTGTTTCTCCAATTTGCCTTCTTGAAATCAAAATCAAAAATGACAGTGGATCGATCGTTCTAGAGAAAGTTAAAAAATCTTTTGCTCTAAGTCAAACACGTAATGAAATTTTGTTTCTAGGTCATATCTAAATAAGTATGGGTTCACTTGGTATTGTTGATCAATTTAGAAATGTTTTGGGACTACAACTTGAAATTTGTTCACAAGCACCCTTAACTGGATTTTTTCGAAATGGTAAAAGCATAACCGATCCTCTCTCTTAAACTAATTATAAATTTGCTAATATTTTGTAATTTTTCAGGATATTGTGCAACATGTCCTGAAGATTTTGGCGTTCATACCGTTTGTGCACAAATGACAGACGATTTTTTAAATTATACAAAACAACAAGGAAACGATTTATCTGCACCTCAAGCACATTTTCCCGGTTTAAAAAGTGGTGATCGATGGTGTTTGTGTGCTGAACGATGGAAAGAAGCATTTCAAGCTAATTTGGCACCACCACTCTTCTTGAAAGCCACACATTACAACACGTTGGACATTATATCAATAGAAAATTTAGTATCAAAAGCACTAGATAATCACTGAGTGCATAAAATTAGTTCAGTTCTTGATTTAGTTGCCATACATTTTCATTATATTTAATTCACGCAATATGTTAATTCTGCTTCTAATTATTTATTAAATTTGTGTACATTATGCTTCTTTAAGTATATTTAATACGTGATCTATAAAGATTTGCTAAAGCTAATCGATTGAAAGAAATGTGTGATCGTTTCTCATTTTTACCTTCTTTTAGAAGAACAGAAAAGACAAATGTATAGATTGTGCATATTTTAACTTTCTCTTCAGTTACATCAAATTTTCTGCATAGTAAATTTCGTATCTCATTGTCTGATGATGAAATGTGTACATTTCGAAATATCACATTGTGTATAATAATAAATTAGAATAACTAAACTTAAAGCTGCTGTAAATTGTATCATATTTTTACAATATTTTCTCTCCTATTGTAGCATGATAATCATTAATCTTTTAAATTTTAACTTTTTTCTCATATTTTGTAGATCAAAAATAAAAATAGGTTTCTTCTAAAAGATGTCTGAACGAAAAGTTTTGAACGTAAGTATCATTATTTCTCGTTTCCTATATTTTAAAAGTTTTCAATTTTTCTTTATTTAGAAATATTATCCACCCGATTTTGATCCATCACGATTACCAAGAGTGAAACGTGCTAAAAATCGTCAATTTACTATACGTTTGATGGCGCCGTGCAATATGAGGTTAGTATAGAGTTTTATACATTAATCAAAAGTATACTAATGTATTCTTTCTTTTAATGATAGATGTAAAGCATGCGGTGAATACATATATAAAGGAAAAAAATTCAATGCACGAAAAGAAGATGTTATTGGTGATACTTATCTTGGAATTCAAATATATCGATTTTATATCAAATGTACCAAATGTCTCCACGAAATAACATTTAAGGTATATTGCACCATCTGTTAGAAGAGTTGAATTTAAATATTTTTTTAGTACCTTTTTACTATTAAAACGTCAGACCATTCGTTTTTCGTCAATTTTTTATTTGTACTTATTTACAGCGTATGATCAAATTTTTTATTCTTTAGACTGATCCATCGAATGGTGACTATGAATTGGAACATAGTGCTATTCGAAATTTTGAATCTATTCGATTAGCTGAAAAGCAAGCTAAAGATGATCAGAAACAAAAAGCAGAAGAAGAAGCCACAAATCCAATGAAGGTAAAATTGGAGTGAGAAAGTGAAAAAGAGATGATTTAATTATATTTTGTTGTTTATTGTAGTTACTAGAAAATCGCACACGTGATTCCCGTCAAGAAATGGCCACAATCGAAGCATTGGAAGATATAAAAGAACTGAATGCACGACAATCATCGATAGATCCATTACAAATGTTACTTGCACAACAAGAACAAGCTAAACAATTAGCAATAAGAAGAAAACAAATGGAAGAGGAAGACGATTTGGAAGAAATTAGGTAAATTGAAGAATATCTTCTGCTTTACCGACAACTTAGAAGAAATACGGATGTACAGAATCTATTTTTACATTTAGAAGAGCATTTCGTAAAAATGTGGTGAAATATGAAGAATATGAAGATGATAAAGAAGTAAATGATGACAAATCGGAGATAACAGTTGATCTAGTTGAAGAAGAAAAACCCATTGTATCAAGCAATAATGATTCAGATCAGAAACGCAAAGTAAGTTCGGATTTGCAAATGTATTTAGTATTGTTGTAACTGTATAAATTTCTTTTAAGATGCCGATAGTGTTTGCTCAACCAAATCCATCTATTACAAAACAAAAACAGTTATTAAACATGCTTGTTCGAAAAAAAATAAAAACGGATGAAAATCCTAAATCGCAATCAAAACCAACAAGTTTATCGCTTTTAGCGGCTTATGCTGACGATGATAGTAGTGATAATGATTAGAAAAACTGAAATTGTTTTCATTGTTTATTTATCTGTTTTTTTTTTGTATATATTTAACTCTGAAATAGATCGTGCTTGAATAAATCTGGATTGATCAATCGAAAATAACCTTGTTGTTTTTTTTTGTCACTTGATATTCAACTAGAGCTAGTGATAATAAGATTGAAAATCTTTTGATTGTACTAAAAAAAGAAGCTGGAATATTGATAGTCGATCTGAACAGAATTTTCTGTTTTTAGAGTAATTTTGACATACTCTGAGTTACACCGGTGAAATTTGAATTCAAAATAAAGGTTGAAAATTTAGAAGGCAGAAACAATGCCTCGTAGTTCGAGTCTATTATCATCACAAGTTAGTTCAGTTAACAAACATTATGCAAAGCCAAAAGTTCATAATGTTCATGCTCGTAATAAAACTTTAGCGAAACCATTTGTTCAAAGTCAACAATCACATAGTTATTTTCAACAATCAACAGAAATTGCCCAACAATATATAGATCATCGAAATATTAAGAATGAATATAATGATGAAAATAATAATATTAGTAATTTTGAAATAGTACTAGATAATTTATCAACAAGTGCGTAGATACCAATCTTTGTATTCATTATGATATACTATATTAAAGTTTGAAGTGAATTTTAGATTCTTTCACTGTACCAGCATCCGATTTGTTGTCATCACCTTCGACGATAGTCTCAGTGGATTTACATACATTGTCCTATTTTGACGAGCGGAAAAGATGCTACAATCTTGTTGAACAAGACAACAAAACAGTGCGTAATTCATTTGAAAAAAATTAATTTTTGTGTTTTTTTCAATTTTATCAAGGCTTAACTATTTTAGTGCAATACAATAAGTCATTTGGTTGAAGATAAATCATGTCAAATTATTGTATCATTTACGAATTTGGATGCCGAACAGATGGTATGCATTGTAACGTCTTTTATCTTTTATAAATTCATCGTCTATTTCTAATTTTTATTTGTTTAATATTAGGTTAAATTATTAAAATGTTTACAATTATTTTCTATTCGTTTAACAGAGAATAATGAAATTGATGTAACAACAACTCATTTAATAACAGATGATTCACAAGAACATTTAGTGTGTACATTAACTAGAAAAACGTTTCAAGCCGTTGCACGTCATTTATTTGTTATTTCACATCGTTGGCTAGATGAATGTTTAAAACAAAATCGAATTATTGATGAACGTCCGTATGAAATACATGGTGATCTCTCATTATCAAAACATCATAATGGTTTTGGTTTTTCACGAGTTCTTCGACGTCCTTTATTTCAAAATCTATACTCTGTTGTTGTTGATTGTGATCATTTTCAAAATATAATTAATAAACAAGAATTAATTGAACTTATTCAACTATGTGGTGCAATTTCAGTCGATAAAAATTTTGATTTTTCAGATAATCAACAAACATATGTTATTTTATGTGAGGAAAAATATCTTAAAGATCATTATTATCATGAACGGTATAAAGATGAAAAGAATATACATATTGTATCGCCAGAATGGTTACTCGAGTCAATTGCTAAATATGAAATTCAACCATTCGATGAATATGAAAAATCAATTTCTTAGATATATTATACTCTTTTGTTCATCTTTGTCATTTTTCAATAAAGTCTTTCAAAAATATTGTTTTGTTTTTTCTTCTTGTCTCAAATATTTGTGTTTTGGATATACTTGTCAATTATTCATTGTAAAAATTAAACTTTTCTAGTCTTTCTGCTTTTTTTTCTATTGTTTTTCTTTTTGATATTGTTTTTTCTTTCTGCACATTTTTTTGTATTTTTGTTACAGTACTAATTTAAAAATACTATACGATAAATGAAATAAATAGCATAATTGAATATTTTTTGACATAGACTAGTTGTAATCGCTTTTGAGGTCTAGTTATACGGACGCATAGCGAAAGCTAGACTCGAGAAAACTGAAAGTCGGTTGAAGAAAGCTTCTAAAATCGAAACTTTGTCAATAAATCGAATGAGTTATTGTGCCCTCAACCCGATAACGACAGCTTTGTATTAGTGGCGTAGCCACCGGGTAGGCTCAGCCCTCCCCTCATTAAAAGTTTTATAACTCACGCTACTCTGCGGTTAAAGCTTATAAATTCTGATTTTTTTACTGACAGAAAAATCTCTATAACTTTCCTTTGGTTTGTGCTACACACTCGCGGCTTTCAGATTTGAGTTCCGCGTTGAAAACTAATTTTAGATCAACTAATTTCCGATTCCTCAACCGTTATTTTGAATTTTAG
>CAJNOQ010001621.1:0-29878 GCA_905250885.1 Didymodactylos carnosus | reverse complement strand
CAGAACTTAGTATACATTAAAAGATGTAGTAAAGCGTTCTGTACAAAATGGCGAAAACCGCATCACTCGATCACCTTTCGTTCTCAATATATTCAGAAAACATTCACGGTCCCTCAATTGTGAAATAGATAGTCCGGCCTGTCCAGTGAGACTGAACAGACAGGACGGGATTCGAACTGTTCTGAAGGACTCTAGTATTACGCTTTGAACTAGCAGATATGACTAATATGATTTTATTACTTGTCTAATGGGGCAGTTAAGCTCATTCGCACTGTAGCAAATTAATCAATGACGAACTATACGCACCCTGTTTGCGTTGTAATTGATGTTCTTTCTCGTTTGCCAACTTCTTGTGGTCTGTTTTTTGCTTTTTTATTTAATCTAGCATCATCTGGTATTTCTTCTACAATTGATAGTGGCTTTTCTGAATCCATGTTACATTGCACACCTGTTTGAGGACAATTTTTTGCTGGTCGTGTATATTGATAGTAGGGTATCGAACGATATTCATTAATATCATGCCAACTTTGACGACGTCGTCTATCATAAGTTGTCATTCGTACTGTGCTCTCATTTAATCCTAAATTACGCTGAGATCGACCAGCGATCTGAACTTGAATAGCTGCATCTTGAACCATATGTGCTTTTCCGCGTTCTACTATTGCACCGTCAACTAAACAGAAACAAGAGATAATTTGATTAATATATTGCTAGAAGAAGCTAGTTTACCTATTATCCAAAGTTTACACATCATCGGTAATTTCGTTGATTCAGCTTCGATATCCAGGCGAATAGAATCGGATATATCACAATCTTCTAACAATGTGCCAATACACCTTGCATTTTGTTGGGTAAAATAAACTTCTGGTTTTCCTTTTACGAACCATCCTGTGTGTCCATTTGTAAATGAATATGGTAGTCGTACACTATTTAAACATTTAACATAAGGACGAAATGGAATATAGGTTACGCCACTTCTTCTACGACGCGGTGGTTTTGGACGTGTTATTATTGTTAAGTTATCATAATCAATTGGTTTTTTTGTATCAAGTGTATTGAGTTGCATGATAATAGATATGCACAACACATGAACTCAAGAATAGAAGACCAGATGAAGAGTTAATTCAACATATTTTAGCAATTTTTATCCTAAACGAGAGAAGAAGAGAGAAAGTTATTTCGTTCACTCTTTTTTTCATTACGATTACTGTTCCATGTAACAATCACGAAGTTTTTCTCTCTTTATTTTTTTCTTTTTTTCACACCTTCAGGTAAACAAAACACTACACAAATTTGAGTGGAAGAATATAAATTCTCAGATCGTTTTTTTATAAATAAAAAACGAAATGCTCACTCACTTATTCATACATATATCATACATTTATGTAGTCATTGAAATTTAACTCTTCACACAAAAGATTACCGAAAGTATCTTTAAAAATGTTTAATTCAAGGAAATTGCAACAATGAAAAAAATTGTTCAACTAATCGCATTGTTTTTTAAGAAAGAAATATAATAGAGGTATTCAAAGATAAAAAATTAGTATAATCGTAAGAACATGATGGTAAGCGCAACTTAGGAAAGAGTCGGTTTATCAGACATTAACTGATTCACATAAACGAATTAATTTTAAAAACAAAAACTAGTTTTACTAAAATATACTTGTTTAGAGAGTTTCAGATTATTTGAGAAGAAAATCGCAGGTCTTTGTCCACAAGATAGAAAAATGTCAGAATAATCATTTCTTTCAGCAGATGGCTAGAGTATAGACTACACTAGAAAATAAAAGTAAATGTTTTGAAAATTATTGACTCTCGTTTATATAGTAGAATGCGTAGTATGAATTTATGTCTTCTATTTCCTACCAGATAAAACTAAAAAAAAGAAAAAAATCTACGTTTTCTTCTTATCCACTTGTCACACGCTTCTAAATCCATTCTTTTTAGAAAATATAAAACTTTAACTCATCGTAGATTTTTTGTTCACTTACTATAGCAGAAAAATGCCTGAAAACTACGTGTGGCTTTCTTTTTTTTTAAACAGAATAAAAAAATGTATTTAGTTCAGTATAATTGTTTTTTTTTTTTTTTAGTTGCATGATGAGTAAAAACATTATTAACCTATCTAAGAGTCATAGAACAACTATATAGATATTCTTCGTTCCTTTTTCTTCTTATATTCTCGTTAAATGATGGAAAAAAACATTTCTATTTCTCTATTTTCTATTTCAAAAACAGTTCTAACAAAACAAGTTTTACCTTTCTAAAAAAATTTTTTGTTAAATTTCAAACACGAATAGTAATAATAAACGAGAGTTTAATAGAACTTTTATATTGAGAGAGAAGAGTAATAGTAAAAGTAAAATTTACATTTAGTTTTATAATTGCTTTCTCTAAAACTATATGAATAAAAATAGCCTCGTTCGTGTCCAAACAGATTGTTGACTATACTTTTGTTTACTTTCTGTCGTAAAATTGAAACTTATTATCATTCCCCTTTTTTTTTTTAATATTTCTGTTCGATTTATTTCGCTGTGCGGTAAAAAATATCCTTTTAACTACATCATGCCGTCAATAACAAGTCACCCTGTTTTTTTTTGTTTCCATTCTAAAATAGGAAAAAAAAATTCTTGTTTTTCATATCTTAAAAAACAAAAAAAAAAAAAAAAAAGAAAAAGAAAAATATGTTCAATATTTTCTTTTTCATACGGCTTGTGGTTAATGTCTATGTGGTCGTATATAGTAGTATATAATGACAGAGACTTTACTTTTCAACAAAACTGAAGTGCAAAGAAATAGAGAGTTATTATTATTCATGTCATGTTTTCTTTTTAGAGTGATTTAAAAATCTGTATGACTTCATTTCGTAATACTTCTATTTTTCATTGTTAATATCAAAAACTTGATATTATTTTCTCCTTGACAAATAAAGTGTGCATCCTATATCATTGTTTCTTCCCACATAAAATATGATACGTGATTTTCCATCTCATCATGCTCATGTACCAATTGTTGAGAACACTTTTATGAACATTGAGAAACGGTAAAACACAAGTGTACAAATATTTAAATTAGAAGAAAAGTATATGTATACATATGTATATAGCATACATATATGTGCATATTCTTTACGACATTATTTATTGACCACCTATTTGTGCGAGATCTTTCTTGCTAATTGGGAACTATTCAAAATTCTAGTGCTCTACTTGACTAGAAAATTAGATCTTTTGTTATATAAAAAAATCCACACAGCTTGACTTTTACATATAATTTAAATTAGCTGCTGTATTAATATCTATAATATTGACTTTTATGTTGCTGCGATGTTGTTCGTCTTCGAGAAGATTATTGTCCTTGAAAAACTAATTTGATTTCATTTTGTTGAGACACATTTAAAAATAATAATTTTTTAATGGAGTAAATACTGTGAAAATCTATAGTCAATTTTTTGTTCTATGTGTGCCTTTCTCTGAAAACAAATGACTTTTACACATTTTCAATCATATTTTTTTATCTGAATTTTATAAATTCAAATTAAGAACAGAGACAAATTAATGTAATGACTGGTGAATATGATTCGAGTTCTTTATCATCACTACTAACATACTGTCATTCTAAACACCATCATCATCACCCACATCCACATGGTGGTAATACAATGCGTTGTCATCAATCTCAATCAGATACACTGTACCTGGCTTGTGCCATGTGTCCAAAACGAACAAAAACTTATGTGCCTCTTGTTGTCTTAGTTAATTTGATTCAATAATAAAGACGATTCTAATTCTCGTTAAAGTACCAATTATATTTTACTTTGTTGCTTTAACCCATTTAATATTCAGAACAAATTCCAATTTTAATTCAATCTGTAAAAAATTCGAAGATATTTTTTTGCATTATCCAATAATCTATTCATAGATTCTTAAGAGATCCATCGAAAGCATGTTTTCGAGCACTCGAAGTACCCCTCGAACAACCGGTTGGGAAGTGACTGAGAATGACATTTCCTGATGCAGTTTTGTGATGATGTAGTCCATTGCTTGTAGACCGGATTTACTTCTTCAAATTTATCGTGACTACAGAAAAAGAATGAAGTTCGAAAAATAAAATTGTAACTCAATTTTTTCACTCAATCACCGGTTTCCTAGTGTAAGCTTTCCCGTGTTTCGTAGGATCCCATACGTTTTCTTCAGTTTGAATATAGGCAGACGCTTTAATTGATGTAAATAAAAGTATGTTAACTTATCTAAATCTTATAAATTCTTATAAACTAATTATATAATCTGTCTTACCGAAATCTTATCAAAATCTTATAAGATTCTTATACGATGAAATATAAGAATCTTATAAATAAATTACGCATTTCCATCGACTGCCTTATATAAGATTCTCATAAGATTTCTATAAAATCTCTATAGAATTGCCGTAAGTTCGGTCGGCTAGGGTAGTACGATGAAAAGTTGATTTTCTGTTCAAATTTTTGAAAGTAGAAAATTTTAAATTTATAATTTCTCTTATATGAATTTTACTGTTCTAAGGGTATAGAAAACCAGTTCATGTTATTCAGTTCTTTATGCTCTTTCGAATAAGATGTTACATGAAAAAGCCTTAAGTTAAACTGGCGTCACAGTAGCCGGAATTCTGAAAAGGTTTCGTATCAGATAGTATGAATCAGTAAAGCCTGCTTTTTAGATTTGGCTCAAACTCCCGGAGACTAAATGACACACAGAATTGTAGTCCTGGAGAAGGGCTATCTATTGGTCTATTGGGCTTGCTGAAATCTCATCTCTACTACACCAGAAAATTGAAAATATTGATCCCTACTCATTTCTGAAGGAAAAGATCAATCAGAAAAAGGTCCTGTAAACGAGCAACAATCAACGTACTGAATATTAATCAGATTATTCTTTAATAGTTTTTATTTGCCTATTGAACCATGGTATTAAAAAATACTTGACTCTGGTAGAAAAAAAGCTGTAGTTAAATTGCTAAACGCAATGGATTATTAGACAAAAAGGGCCTGGAGTGTGAATATTTTTTTTGTATCAGTTTTTTAAGCTCGACTACGCTCGATTATAGGATATAAACAATCATTTTTTGCAATATAATACTTAACCGTTGAATGCAATAAAATCTTAGTGGACCGATTTACTCATTTATGGGCCTCCGTGTTTTACTTGTCAACTTCAGCCAAGTACTTGTTCCATTTATCTTTATTTTGTACGTATAAAGATCATACTCTACTTTTATGGAGTACACGTATGCATGGCTACCAAATTTCTTCTACTCAACAAAAACATTTATTTATTTTCTAAGTTTATACTGATTAATATTGTGACGTTTATATACAACTTGTCAATGTAAAAGAAAAGAATAATTGACTCATCCCAGTACGTGGTTGAAGCGAATCAAGTGGCAATACTTGATGAGTACTCAGAAAAGAACGTATGAAATAAAAATACTTGCCAAGTTCTTGTTCAAAATACTTAGTTAGTGAGAAGATTTTTTCAAATACTTCTCAAGCACTCGGCAACAGAACAAATCACAATCCTGTTACACAGCGTATCGCGAAACAACAGTCAAAATACTAGTATCGCATGTAACGAAAAACCCTCAAAGTCGATGAGAAGGTTGGTTACAGATATGTATGTAATGCTGATAATATGCAGCGTAAGTCTGAGTAGGTTGAGTACATTACATATATAACGTCATCCCAGGTTTGCGTAAGTTAAAGATGGTTTCATGGAGCTTCGATCACCATTATACTGACTTTTTCGGCAAACTCTGCAATTTATATCAAATTAAACATAAGATTTTTACAAATGTAATGGCCGATGTGGCAGATTTTCCTTTGTTCAAGCATGCACTCACATACCATTTTAAAATCTGGTGGATAGTGGCTAAAACATGGAACCTGCTAAAAATGGAAAAAGTTCAATTTTTTTTGCCAAGTTCCACGTTTTAGCTGGCGCTCACCAACAATTTTTTATTTTTAATAAAACAATTCAATTTTTTGAATTTTGGACGGATGAGAGGCAGAAAAGTCAGCTGTGAGTACAACCAGCCAAGCGCGTTTGTCCAGTGTAGAACACAAGAAGAAAGAAAACTGATTGTGGCTGTATGTGTTTGATGATGGCTCAAGCTGATCGTCAGCAGAGAAAGGAGGAAAATCGCGCTTCCTATGTATACCCAACACGATGCGCATGTTGAAACCTTCGCGGCTGTTATTGTATGCAATACTGAGCTTTTTTATTTTCAAGTCATTTACTTGTAAGCACTTGTCCAGCGTACAAGTACTTGATTTTTCACTTGACAAGCACTTGTTGAAGCGCTTGTCAAGTAAAATAGCAAGTACTTGGATTGTATTCAAGGTAATATTATTCGAGTGTTTTTCTATTGTCGCTTAATATTCACTTTGTGAGCTTATATTATTCTATGTCTTCAACAAAGACAACACGTTTTCCTAAGTATAGGTATAGTATTCATGTAAACAGATAGTGGCGAGCGGTCCTAACACGCTGTGTTATCCAAGGAACTGCTGATTTTAGCCCTATTTAGAGTGTTTATAAGTGGAAAATAAGCAAAACTGACATCTAAGACAAAAAGAGATTGTAAACAAGGCAAGTCTTCAACTCTTTCTAAAACACACTTTTTGGTCAAACAGAAAAACCCTTTTGGTTTTTAAATACGCTTTTTTCGGTTTAGGGTGATTAAAAAGCCCTTACTTGCCAACGACTTTCACTAGTACTTCTTAGCAATAAAAGCAAGTATTTTTATTATTGAGAAGTCCTTTGTGAAAGTACATGGAAAGTGAGAAATATTGAAAACACTTGTCAGTTTTTCCAAGTACTTACTAAGTACTTAGCAAGTAATCAAGTACTTGCGTCAGGTACGTTCTAAGGTAGTCAGCGAATTGTCTTTTTCTAACCTTTGAAGCCACATCGCTCTATGACCATACGATCTTTTTTCAAATTCTGCTCTCCAGTGACCTCTCTCACTAAGAAAACCGCCATCATAGCAAAAATTATACCAATTGCTTCCAACTCTCCCATTTCCAAAACTTATTAGTGCTCTTCTAAAACCTGACAAAATGAAATATCGTTAAGGTTTTTTCTGACAATGTGATTGGTACTTTTATAATGATTTGAAATTTACATAGACTCACTGTTGTGTCGATTGCATAATGTCATTATTTTCTTCGTTTTTCGACATATACAGCTTAGTTTCTGTGTCACGTGCGTTGAATATTTATCAAATTATGGAATTATTTGGCAGTATTTTTACTCATCTCTCTTGCTTTGCCTACGCGTTCTTTTGATATGAGATTAGTATAATCCTGTTATTGAGGTATCAATAAGCGTTCCTCTTCAGAAGAAATGCAGTGCACAAGACATGATATGGGATAGCGGCAGCCACGCTCACACCGGTGCCCCGCAAGTGCCCATATATTTTTATCAATAAAATGTCAATTGAGAATATGACTAATAGTAGTGTGATGGTTAGATAGACAGACGGCTGAAGGAAGAAATTGGTGATTGAAAAGTGGAGTTTGGCTTCGATGTCTAGAAGAAAAAAACTTGACATCCGTGTACAACAGTGGCGATCGGTGTTTCTCACAGAATTTATCCGCTGAGAGTGCGAGCACGCTCTGTTTTTCCAACCAAAGCGTATGCGGATGCTCTGCTTTTTTCGCAAAGCGTACACGTTTCAAATCTAACAAAGAAAGCATTAATTAGGGATCAGGAAACTTTGTTTATACAGGTTTCGTAGAAAGCAACTTTGCAAACACAGACAATTACAAATAGAGAAAAATATCACTGATCTTGTATAACAAGAAAAAAGCCTCTTTTCCTATCACTGTTTGCGATAGCAAAACGTACACTGTACGCTCTGCTTTTCTCTGCGAAGCATAGAACAGAACGTATTTTTAAATTTCGCTTTGCTATTAGAAGCACTGGTGCCGATAATAGTTATTTTTGAGGTGTTGTTGATATGTACAGGCGGTGAAATTATTAAGTCACTTGAACGTTTTAGATATGAAATAAGTTTTTAAAGTGTTCAATTAATTCTTCTACATTGATTTTATTAATCACGTTGTTTATTCGGCGTTCATCCTTGTCCCCTTTTTCTCATCAAGTTGCATGTTTTTCACTTTGTTGAAAGACCGCAATAGTATTAGTACTGGTCGTTGTTTGATATGAATGAAGAGCTCATTGACGATAACAACAACTACTACAACGACGACATTAATATTGTCAAAGAACTTATTGAATCATTAGTTAATCGTGTTTCATTTTTATCAATTGTTGATCCTAGTTACTTAAAAGAATTTCATCACATTCAAAATTCAACTGAAACGTTATTTATGGGTCCATTGAGTACTTTGAATCGATCTATTCGACAATTATTAAAATTTGAATTTAATACTGCTATAAAATCCACAGATTTTTCAACACTGAGGTTTCCTACCGATCATATACCATCATCAAGATGTTGGTAAGAATGATTTTAATATCGATTTCTTTCTACTTATTTTTATATATGGACAAAACCAGCGTTGCGGGACGTAACGTTCCTAAACTTGGAGTGGACTATATACTTGAAGTGTTAAACTTTCTAATGGTGCTATTTATACCAGAAACGTGTATCAAATTGTTAACGATGCCCACGAAAAAATGAATTCTAAGGATACTTGTTAAGATTACCTTTTTCGCGAAAAACTACGTCGTTGCGGACGTGACTGAAACACACTTACTTTTTTTGGTGTATGCGACTATCTCTTGAAATTCTGAAATTGATAAAGTATGTTGCAGATTTTTCAAATTGCAAGTTGTAGAGGAGACTTCAGGCTACAAAACTGGCAGCAACGGCTTTTCTAAATCATTCGTATATTTAACGCTGGAATTCATTTAAGCCGTCGTTGTGCACGTGACGCGCCGTTGCGCACGTAATTGAGTACGAAATCCAAAAGGAAAAAAATCATTGCTATTACATTTTTGTTACCTGTAAGACTTCTACTTAATAGAAATGATACATAAGGATCTCCACATGGTAACTGAATATAAGTTTTTGAACTAGGTCTCCAGGAGATTTCTAGAAAATCCTTTTTTTGGCATGGTAGTTGAATGTTTCCGATTTTTGCTGAAAATTTTACAGTGGATGCGCACTAGTAATAGAAACATTCTCTGAAATTCTTAAGAGCAAAGAAACTAGTTTCAAGCCGCTATTCGCTAATTCTTTCTAATTAATTAATTAATTAGCTAATTAGTTTTAAAGAGCAAAGTCTTCTTCATATATTCAAATAATAAAAAGTTATCCCCTAAAATAGGAGTAGGGAGAAATTCAAGATGAACAAACGATAGTCATCTCCACTTTATACTGGTTTTGTCCATATGTCATTAAGACTCAAAATATTGACTCTATTTTTAACTATAAATTAATAGTCCTCTCTACTCAGTAGAAGGCTGTTTTTCGTTAATTGGCTTGCACGTATGCTGTTAACGTGTCAATTATTTTCTAAAATTTTGGCGTATTCAGAATATCTTAACTCAGTGTTTTATTATAGTTCGTCACGATTAAATCGTGGTGATCAACTAACAAAACAATGTCAGCTTCATCAACGTTTCAATAAACGACTTGAATGGCTTCAACAACGACAACAATTATGTAAACAATTAAATGTTGAAAATCTTCATAAAACAAGAACTCAAACGCCCATCATAAATAATAATTTAGAGACATATATCATTGATAATAAAGAACAGACAGATATACCCAAATTAACAATTAGGTAAGTTCTTTTTGTTTATGTAATCGTTCTAATAAATTCGATTTTGGAGATGATCTAAACAAATATTTAATCAATATTAAGTTTCATGAAAGTTTGAACGTTTTTTTATAAGCATTTTATATAAAACTTACCGAGTCTACTTAGATGTTGTATTCACACTGACAATTTCATTTCTAGTTCTGCAATATTAATAGAATCAGATTGGATTCATCAACGTTTAAAATTAATTGATCATACATTGACTCAGTTAAGACAATCAAATGATAATGAAACAATGGCAAATATTCAAGAATATGATAACTGTGCAAGATGTCGAATTTATGAAAAACAACGACCTTTAAAAAAAAAAATTGAATCTGTAAAACAACCACAAGGACAGAAAAACAGAAAAAATCAAAGAAAAGAAATCGACAACGAGTTCCAACTACAATTTAGTCCGGGTAGGTTAGGAATATATTCTTCATAAAATCTTAGACTTGTGAAAAAATGTTTTTTCGCTATTGTTGATGTTAAGTTTTAATATCAACTACGATGTACGGATATGTTATAGTGAAAAAAGCATAATTTTGTTAGAAAATGTTATGATGTTCATGTTATTTTTTTCCTTTTTTTTAGAATATGACATTATTCTATCATTATCAAAAGTAGCTGATCGAATCGGGCATGGTTCTGGTGTAAATAATCAAGAAAAAATTGAATCAAACGATGCAAACTTATTGATACGCACAAGTATGTTCACAAAAAAGCAACAATAAATTAAAATTTTCAAATTAATAAAAATTTAAATTTAAACTGGATTATATTTTTTATATTTATTTTAGATCGAAAAACTAAACAACGTATTGTTAATTCATTACTACAAGCAACACATACAAATGATCTGCTAAGAACATCAAGTCGAACACAAAGTTCTGAAAGTCAAACACATTCGAACAGTAGTAATAGTATGGATAACAAACGAAAGCGAACATGTAAGAAAATCAAGTCATAAACGATAGTTTGGCATCCTGATCGATTATAAATTATTTTTTAAACTACCGTAGTGCTTAAATTTAAATATTCTTTGTATTCTTCTAGCCTCACCATCCATCAATCCTCCTATTCCATTACTTTCATCATCATTGTCAACAATGTCTCATAATACTAACGAAATAATGACACCAATATGGCGTCAGTTAAGTTCAAAAGATTTGGATTCATTTGATGATTATATGAACGATGATTTTGAAGATATTTCTGATGATACTTATATTCATCGACATTTACATTGTGAACAGGAACAAGAACTGTGGCTACATGATCCACCGGCATCATCATCTCATACCACTACATCTCGACAAAATTCATCTACTACATCAAAATTAAATGGTTCACATTCAATTGGTGAATTTACAACTCTTAAACAGCAACAAATATCTCATACAACAAACAATTCACAATTATCACAAAAACGAATTCAGACGAGTAATAATCATATTCCCAGTTACACATATCGTTTGACAGCAAATGGAGTTGCTTACACTGAAACTATTGATAATGAACCTAGAGTTTAATATAGATATTTATTTATTGTATAATCTATTGAAACCCCGGTGACTTGAGAATTTTGGCAATAAAAATTTATGAAATAAAATATAGAATGAAAACTTTCCAGCAAATGATAGAAAGAGTTTTAAAGCTCTAATTTTTAGTCGATAAATTGCCTGGTGAGGTCGTTGCATACTGCCAATTGACCACTATTTGAAGAACAATTTGATGAACTTTTTTCCCTAATCTGCGATTTTTTCTCAGGAATATGTAACTAGTCTGTCCTATTCTTTTATTATTTGTTTGAAGCATAGTACACGAGCTGGAATCGCTTTTAACTTTTTTTCATCTTCTCGGATTGTCTCTGTGTGTCGTTTTTTTTTTTATAGTCATAAATAAAAAAACATAGTAATGTGCGCTGTGCGCCACCTTTTTCATTTGCTTGTTTTTTTTATTATTCATTCCTTCCTACAATGTTTACTCTGATTTTTTGTATCATTATGTTCATATTTTATTCTCATATTCAGTCTGAAAACAAACAATTGATATGCACATAACTGTCGTTGTTTTTTGTGCGCGATTGTCTAAATATGCATTTATTGCTCAATCAAATATGTTTGTGTATATAGTTGATGGGTATTTACTTTATTTTATGAAAATTAAAAACAGAGAATAATAAAACAAAAACTAACATTGTGGCCTATGATTATAATCATACATATTCTCGTCTTGGTGGGAATACGTACAACTCACCAGAGAATATCATCGGTTGATCAACTTCGTTCTGATTCATGTTTGACCAAATGATAGAGTCCCTTTTAAGACCTAAAACATCTAAGAATGTGTATTGACGTACTCTAAAACAAGAGACAGCCAGGATTTATTTTACACATGCACGACATAATGATTTTTTTGGTTTTTTTCAAATCTCAGCAAAGGAAGAGCAGATATATTTTTCTAAAACATCTCAGCGAGGTCTAACAACGTTAAAAATATCAAATCTATAACTGAAGTATAAGAGAAAAAAGTCGAATTTTTCTTTATTTCAGTTATTTTCTATTTAATTTTCGTAATGTCAATATTTATTTACATCAAAAATATTAAATTAAGTTGAAAATATTGAATTCGTAATATTTAAGATCATTGTTCAGTAGATATGATATTGGATAAAAATAATGTGTAAAGTGTAAATATCGACATTACGAAAATTAAATAAGTGAAATAAAGAAAATTTATCCAGAGCACGTCAGCATAAATCCTCTTACACTTTTTCTTACAATGTTTGGCTAACATGGACCAGACTTGACTAAGCTGTTGGATCATGTATTTTCTTGTATGCCATGCTCCATAACCATTCTTTCTGCCATTGTCTGTGATTAAAAGAAGAGTATAAAATTACTTTTGATTTATTAAATTTTACGAGATAGACATAGATAACAGTGACCTGTATTGAGAGAATATTCTTAGAATTACTTGCCTAACTTCCATTATTTGGTAAAAATTTTTATTTAGAGAGTCGAATGAGTTCTATATTTAAAAAAATTTGATAGTGAAATTCAAAACAAATTGGTGATTTAACTGAAAACACATTTTGTTTTAGATCATTATGTTAAAACTATCACACTTCTGATTATTTATGTACAGACACTGTTTAGACATGAACGATGACAGCAACAGAGTTCACATTCAATTATGTTAATTGACGGTCGCTAATTAAGAAACAATGGTCTAAAGATATATGGTTTACCAACGAAACAATTTACAAATGTACAAAATGGTAACACATTCCAACAGTATCTACTGCAGCCGGTGAAACTTGTAGTGGTAAATGATTTTTCAATTAAATGAAAGAACATTGTTACCTATCATAACTATACTCAAAGGTAAGTTTCTCAATGTATCACATTCATAGCTCACATATAAATTAGCTATCATTGTAGAATCTAGTCACACAAAAATTTTGTTTACGACTTTACCAAACGATTTTCCTCTGTATCACACAATTGACACGAAAAGATCTTTTACAATAAGAAAAAAGAGTGAAATGCAGCAATTTATAGATCATTAATAAAATGTTGCAATTTAATCCTCATATTCCCACCGATGCAATTTTTACTTGATACTGTGGTATATGAAGTAATCAAGTAAAAAAATGGTAGAATAATTTAATATTCATAACGTCATTGGTTGGTGTACAGTACAAGACCGTTGATATAGCTCTGTTCAAACCATCTTCTATCAAAGTAGTCTTATTTTGTAATATGGATAGTGAATATAATCTTGTTCAGAATTCTCAGATCTATACGTGTGCACTAAATGCGTGCAATCATTATGGATTGATCAATGAGTCTAAGCCGATATTTAAATCTACCAGGTTAAACAAGACAAAATAAATGTATACAACGATTGTAACTACTTGTCTTCGTCACAGTAAGTTAGTCAACAGTCGAGACTTTAAAACACATTGCTCAATTAAAATTGTCTGCCTGCTTTTCTGATTTATACTGGCGCACTATCATGTGTATGTGTATTTACAGAAGGCAAAAAAGTAATACAAGAGTGGGAAAAGGAGAATATGACACGTATTAACGTTCTTATTTGACATCTTGTTTTATGTTCGAGAGAGAAAAAAAGGTGAATGATAGTGATCATTTTCATCTACCAATGTTTTTGGCGTAAACAGAACTAGAATAAGGTCGGAAACATGTTTACATTGAAATTTTTAGATTCAAACTTCTATTTTTTTGTTGTTTAAGTCGAATTAGTTTTGATCGATTACGATATTTAACGATGGCAGTCGAATTTTTAAAATATATGATCCCGAAGTTTTTGTCCTAATGTGAAATTTTTTCAATATACATAATTTTGTGCACTCTTCTTGAATGTGACCTTTTCGAGGAAAAAACGATTGTCGTAAGACCGTAAATGTTCAAAACGTCTTTCTATCTACGTGTATGGAAGAAAAACTCAAAAATATTGTGAGTTAAAAGTCGACGTTGATGTTCTCTCGACTTTACAATGGAATATGTTCAATTGTTGACCGAGAAAAAGGCATGTGCCCATACTATGAGCCAATAGTTAATCGGCACAGGGGCGTTATGATAAACGGATGAAATTAAAGAACAATTTGATGTGTGGCACTTCGAAGTCGAAAGTGGATGTTATTTGGTGAAATGGTATATAATATCAGAGGCCATGATTTACATAGCCTTTGAACAGCAGAAATTTATGATGAATTGGACAAGAGCCTGACTATAGAACTTGAACAAAGTGACATATGAGAACGACTTTTCCATTTAACCCCTAAAAATACTCAATGTAACAAAACTCAAACGAGAAAATGGATGAAATGTTTTTTGTTTAAGTATCGCAAAATATGTTAATAACTATTGTTTCTCACTGTAAAAATTAGAACTTCTTAGTTTTTACCATTTTTACTTGATTTATTTACATAGAACTCAGTGACTTTTTTCGATGATAAGTTTCGTTTTCATGTGCACAGGTAATATTTCCAGATATCAAAAACTGAATGAATACTTTTATTTTTAGTTTATCTCTGAGTTTTAATTTGAAAATCGTGTTAGTTTTTTAAACCCACATCTCTAAAATTATATTGACTACAATTGATATATTTATTTTTATGGAATAAAAAACGTGTTTATTGAGATAAAGAAATACACTACATAACCTCATAGAATAGTCTTTTTAATTTTTTTATTATTGTTATATGAATCATATGCAAATAAGAGAACACAAAGGTTACAAAATATATATCGTATTCTTTTAAAATAGTTTTAAAATCGATACCTGACATTTTCTTTCTCCTCTTTTTTACAGACGAATCTAGACGTTGATATCTAAACGATTTTTAAACACATGGAAACAGTTGATATTCGATGTTTGTCAAACATTCATCTTGCTAAAGATGTTTGAGATATTTTTGTTATACAAACTAGATAAGTTTTGACGTTAAAAAAACCTTGATAGTGAGATTGTGAATTATACTGACATTGAATTTGTATCTGAGTGTGTATATGTATGTAGCTCTTGTATTTTTATTTATTCCAATAGATTCTTTTGCTATTACATCATGTCATCATCGTCGACTAAAGATAAAATGATCTATCGTTATTTGGGTAGAAGTGGCCTTAAAATTAGTGTATTATCATTTGGTGCTTGGGTAATTAATCCATCAGCCATATGTAATTAGTTTAAAAGTAAGATTTTTTTCATTGTAGGTCACATTTGGAACACAAATGGGTGAAGACGAAGCGTACGCGTGTATGAAAACTGCTTATGATAATGGTTGTAATTTTTTTGACAATGCTGAAGTATATGCAAATGGAAAAGCTGAAGAAGTGATGGGAAATGTTTTACAACGTTTCTTTAAAGATGATGGTATTCAACGAAGTGATTTGGTTATATGTACAAAAATATTTTGGGGTACTGCAAATTATCATTCTGCAGCAAATAAAGCCAATCTAAAAGGTTTATCTCGAAAACATTTGATTGAAGGTGTTAAAGGAAGTTTGAAACGATTACAATTAGATTATGTTGATGTATTACTTGCTCATCGTCCTGATCCTAATACGCCCATGGAAGAAACTGTACGTGCATTCAATTGGATTATTGAGCATGGTTATGCATTTTATTGGGGTACAAGTGAATGGTCGAATGAAGACATTCGACATGCATGTGTTTTAGCTGAAAAATTAAATTTAATAGCACCCATTGTTGAACAACCACAATATAATATGTTACATCGAACAAGATTTGAAGCTGAATATAATTCATTGTATAAAGATTATCAATATGGTACAACAATATGGTCACCATTGGCATCAGGTCTATTATCAGGAAAATATACAAAAGATTTTGATAATAAAGATAATCGATTGGGAATGGGTGGTTCCTATTCTTGGTTAAAAGAACAATTAGAATCAGGTGAAGGTTTAAATGGATTAGAAATAAAAAATGTTGATACTATTTTGGATAAAATTGAAAAACTAAAGCCGATAGCAAAAAAATTAAATGCTACATTAGCTCAATTAGCAATTGCATGGACTGCCAACAATCCACATGTTACAACAGTTATAACCGGTGCTAGTCGTTCGAGTCAAGTGATGGAAAATTTTAAAGCAATTGAAATTTTAGATAAATTAACACCAGAAATCATGGAAGAAATTGAAAATGTTTTACAAAATAAGCCAAAATTCCCATTAGATTGGACAACGAGAAATTAGACAAAAAGTTAATTTCTTTTAGTGTAGCATATGTAGAACTTTTATCATTTTTCATCTACGACAACGTATATAAAGTATTTGTGGAGTTAAGAGTAGGCCTGAAAAAGTTCAGCGTTCCGCTAAAGCACGTTCCCGTTCCTTGAACGTGAACTCTACACATGACATTTTTTGAACGCACACACTTTATTTTATATAAACGGTGTTGATCTTGTGTGGAATGAATAGTATTGCAAAACTTTATATAGGAATTTCACCTAATAGTATACCAAGTGCAACAGCTTTCTCCATTACCAGTTATATTTAGTAAAAAATCAACGCTCGTTTGCCCCAGATAGGTTACGATAACAAAGGAAAACGTATGTAGTTACTGAAATGGTTTGGAGCAAGAAACTTCAATTCCACTGCAGGAAAAACTAGTCTTCTGGTCAGGAAATCGGCGATCTGTTCTTGGTAGAATCAATGGCTATCCTTTTTACATTGCAATAATCTGGTCACTGCCCTGAGCAGACCATCTGATTGTTCACTAGAGTTTCTATTGATCAGATAAGACCAAGCAGAAATATATATGTTCTTATTACAGCACAAGAACAGAATTTTATATTTACGTCAGACAATATGAATACCGTTCGTATAAAAAAAGTTCACGTTCACCAGTGCTTTAGCGTTCGCGTTCAAGGAGCGAAACGTGAACTTTTACAGACCTAGTTAAGAGAGGCAATTTTTGAAATTTTTATCATATTTTGTTAGTTCTCAATCACTTTTTAGGAATAAAACTTGTTATTGAATGCTACAATAGATTTTTTACATGATGATCTAAACATCTTAAAATATTCCGTAGTTTTTTGCTTAGATTTAAAATGTGACGATCCTCATTTAAAGTCTATTTTAATCTCTAAACACTATATCCTTAAAACAGAATTTCTGATGTAATACAGATATAAGCGCTATATGCTAGGTATCGAGTCAAAAATGCTAGATCCTAGTTCATTTGATGATCTGATTTGTATGTTGTTTGCCTTTATATTTTGAGATACTAAAATACAGATATGCGTAAGACTGACTACGCGATGGATGCGATTAATGTACTGACGAAAATCGACTGAAAGAGTGAATACTGGCTGGACACATTACTGTAATAGAAAAGAGTGATGGTTTTTCTTCTCTAATCGGTGTGCAGATTAATTAATATTAAAAGAGACGTCAGAAGTGAGTAGGGAAACCTTTGCTATAGTGCTTTACTACATTTGTTATTCACGTTGTAAAGTTCATACTCATCTGAAAGATATTCAGTTTTCTTTTATCGTACACAAACCAAGAGTATGAAAAATATCATGCTATTTATGTCATTTTTATCTTGGACAAGAAATAAACATATTTTATCTATAGTAGTTTATTTTATTTTAGATTATATTTGATGAAAATACTTTTGGTTGAGATATGCTTCTTGACTTTAAATCTTAATTATGAAATGTAATTTATTATATTTTTTAAGATACAAAATTCGACAAAAAACACAAAACAATCCTTTCACTATGATGGTAACCAGTTGCATGTTTTATTAATATTCTTAAGTAGGTCTAAAAACGGTAATCCTTCTAGAAAACTTTATCTAGGAAAAATCCTTCAAATACTAAACTACTTACTAACTTCTTAAAAAGAAAAATATACTTTAAGGTATTTATCATTTTGAAAAGAACATTTTATTCTATGTGATTATCAGTAGTATTGACAAAGAGGCCAGATATAAAATTTGATGATTTTGTTGTGTAGTAAGCAAGAAACGAGCGAAAAAGTATATTAAAAAATTGATATTCTAAAATGTTATTCTGTAATTGAGGAATGGATGCATTTCCAGTCGTGGAACCGAACTCGTATAAAGTACCGGTTCAATATCGGTTTAGGAAAGGAAATTTTTTTTGAGGTTTTTCGCCTACTTATAGGTACCACGAGAGAGTGAACAAGAAATAAATGACATATTAAATAAAGCTCACGTTATTTGCGCATAAATATTTTTTAGTTATTTAAAAATTTATGTTCAATAGACGGAAAAGTGAAGGCGAGGAAATTAGATAATGTAATGTTGAAGAACTGTTTGACTTTAAGTAAAAAAATAAAATTTTCTCTTCCTAATGAAACAAATTAAAAAGTATCACTAAAAGTATCCTTTCTATATCGAACAAAATTTCGAAATCGACAAAACTGGCCAGTTTTTTTTTTTTGCTAATTCTGGGATCAGTTTACCGGTCGATCCGGGCCAGTTTGAAAATTAAAATCGACGACCAGTAACGGTTTCATCTCTGGTTCATTCTAGCTACGGTGCTGCTTTTTTGCCTTAACTCTATACAATAGTACTCTTAAGTTGAATATTGACTTAAAACACCCTCAAAGTTGTCTTAAGTGAATGCACTACAATAGACTATACGTTGACTTAAGTTTATACTCAAGTTTATAAACTTAAGACTACTGATCAAATGATATTCAGCTCTTCACTTCATTTATTTGAGAGAAAGAGTAGCCCTGATTCGACGTGTTTTACAGTAAAATGAAAAATAATAGTTGAAGTCTGGTAGTGCACAGAATATTGTCGTTATCAAAACATCCTTTTTCAACATTAAAAAGACTCTTTTTATCTCTTTTGTTGCAGATATTTTTGACTTTTCTACTGTAGACTGTTAATTTTGTATTTCTACTACTGTAGGTTGCTTAGCGAATCTGTAATTCTTAATCATAGCTGTAAAAATGTGAAACAAATGTTCCTAAAAGAGTTATCTGTCTATCTAAACTCGCTTATCGTTGACGACAAGTCATTCAATCTTTTAAAAATTCAACATTTATTTGAATATTTTTGAGTGTGTGAAGTGACTAGAAAATATCAACAATAATGATTTAATAAAAGAAATGTTTTATAATAAGTGAATTTGTAATGATGCATGGAATTCATAGGATCATTCGCGTGAAAGAAATAAAGCATTGTTGAAATGATGTATCGTGTTTTAGTTTTGAAAAATTCATTGTATATCATCTAGATTTTTGCGAAAACATTAAACTAATTTAGAAATAAGCTATATTAATAGATCTATTTTTCTCAAGAGATTTGGACTCATATACAACACTTCTCATAAATATTATAATTATTGTATTTAAAAAAATCCAGCTGTAGTTTTAATATCATACTAACCTATTTACACATTTTTTTATGACGTTCCAAAGATGTTTTTATTTGATTAATACATTTTCTGGAGATATAGAATATTTTTGATTAACCCTTGACACCCGCACGTTTCTTCCAAGGAATATTGACGTAATAGGTTTATAAAAAGAATCAGCTCAAAAGATAAATTGTTTTTTTCTTATGTAAGACGTTAAATAAGCTAACGTTTGATTGAAATAAAAAGAAAAATTTTGTATTTCAGTGTGGTGATGAACATTTCAGCTCAAGCTATAATAAAAGTGTTTGGGGATGTAAAGGGTTAATATGATTATATTCTATGTTTACGTATCTCCATCAGCAATATTAGCTAAGAACATGATAATAGGAACTTAGATACTAGTACATGCTCATATCATTACAATTTATGAAATAAAGTCTAGATTTTTCTATACAATAATTTTTACAATAGATATATGAGATTAAACGATATAATTTAATAAATCAGGAGAATTTGCTATAAATTAGATCACTTTTTAGTTTATTTTAACAGTTATCATAGTTCTGTGTAGCATAGATGTACAACATGTTACGAGAAACACATTTACACGCTTACCATTATTTTTGTTTTGGTAAAATTTACGCAATTATTTTAGTAAATATGATTCTCTTTTCTGTTTCTTATTACTGTAATATCCATATACAATAATATTGGTTTTATCTTTTATAAAATAATTGAAAAATACAATGGAACATTCATTTTTTTTTAATTTTTATTTATTTATATATCTATCGATAAGCTATAGTATGTTTTTTAACCTGTACGTGATATCCATAATGGTTTACCATAAAATCGATTCCTTGTTCGTCTTGATAACCATAATGGACTAACGTGAAAATTGGGAAATTTATTTCGTTTATGATAATCTTCATCATCTTGTTGTTCTGTTAAATCATTAATATTATCATCATCAACAAAATTTGGCTCTTGTAAATGTAAATATTGTTGATTATTGGTATTTTGACGATTCATTACTTCATCATTATCATTGTTATTATCAAACAATGAATTATGTTGTTGTTGTTGATAATGATAAGGATTGATACCTGTCGATGTTTTAATAAAATAGAATAGCAAAAGTGTTGTTAAAAAATACAATGATAAAAAATGAATTGATCGTAGTTGATGTAAAAAAGTTACAATCATTTTTAAATAAAAAAGAAAAGACAATAATTTAAGTCTAAGATAGAATCAAATCAATAGAGTGATAAATAGCTTTAGATATAGATATGATTAAGGCAACAAAAAGTTCTTCTATATGAGTGGGCTTTCCATATACATCTTCATCTATTTATATAAGAAAACAGAAATAGAGAGAGAAAAAAAAAATGTAAAGAAGAAAAAAAAGGAAGGAATAGAATTATTTGTCCATCCAATCGATGTAAGAAAAAAGATTATGTGTAGAGTTGATGATAATGTTTGATGTGTTTATGTGTTCCGTTTAATTTCCTCGCTATATGGGAAGAACTCAAATTAAATTTATTGTTCGATGAAATTATTATCAAACAACTACTACTACTACTACTTTGTTAACGATCAATGAGCATGATATGATGTCATTGACCTTGCTTGAAAATATCTTCTCTTGTGGAAATTTGTTTATATTTGTTACTAATAGAATAATGCCTATGATTAACTAACATATATTTCATTATAACTATAGAGTGCTGTCAAGAAAACGTAACTCATTCTCTCTCTCTCTCTCTCCCTCTCATTCGCCCTCTGTCCCATGTTAATCATTAATGGTTATTGTTTTTCTCATTTATCACTGGCAATATACATCAAGAGAAAAAGAAAAATTTGAAAATAAAATAAATTATTTTTACTATACTCTTGAATTTTAATCATCATACTTTTACCTATAGAAGAAGATAAAATAACAGAGTTGTGCAGTAATAGCTTACTTTTAATTTTAAAATCTGTCCAGGTGATGATGGAGTCACAAAAAGATCAAATTGCAATTGAACTTTAATAGTACGAAAGCAAAGGATTTGATACTTCTTAGTGTATGAATAGAAGAAAAAACGATATGTACATACGTCATACAAGATTATTTTGAACTATAATCATCTTGTTTCTGTTTGAACAATTATAGAAAAACATGAATTTAATTGGATTTTAATTCTATATTATGTTTGTATTGTGTCGCGCCGTGGTTTTAGAAGAAAAAACGTAATTCTATTAAGATTAAAAGAAAAAAAAATCTTACTACCTTGAATGTATAAACTATGTTCAGTAGGAAGTTGTAGAGAAAGTCTTAGACAAAAAATAGTCGATTTTTATCTCCTAAGATACTCTTCCTTTTTTTGCTAGAAATTTTCAAAATAAAACTGCATTGTAATTGCGCTACGCACAAGTTGCGATGTCGACAGACTCCGTCTCTGACTGAATCTACTTCTCCAAGCAGATCCTATTAGTAGGCTGTGAGCATTGCGTTTTTGCTTTGATTTACCCTTTGAACTACTTATAATATAAAAGAATAATGACGGAAATTTGAAAAACAGAGAAAGAAATTATTTTTCATTCTCATTTTTCATTCTCTAACTAAATGGCGTCGGACAAAAAAGTAACAATAATTATCTAAGTTCAAAACACATTTTTCTTCCACTTGTGTAGCTTATGGCATCGAATCTGGACCTTTATTTGAGAGAATAACTATGTATTGATCAGTCTCCACTGTTGGGAGATTATCTTCCCGTTTTCAAAAGTTTTCTACTTCTATAGATCAAGCGGCGTACATTTTGAAATAAAAAAGACAAAAATCCTAGCAAAAACACATAATGTCTGTCGGCATAATCATCATGAGGAAGTCTGTACTTTTGAAAAACTGAAGAGAAAAAGTAAAGACTTATTCAAATAACGAACAATGAAAAAAACTACATTAGACTAAATGTATAAGCCGATATTAAATACAAGAGTGGCATGGACCAGGGTCGTTTTTATTACCGATTTCTTTTATTTTCGTCTTTGGCTTATTGTTAAAAATCATTGAGGTAGGAGAAAAAGTTTTTATCTATTTGCATTGTTACCATTCTTCATCGACAAGAATCTATACGGCTTAAACGCGCGTGATGGAATTACATTTTTTCAAATTTTGGGCCCTGGTTCTCCGCAAATACTGAACAAAAGACGACGAAATTTTTGTCAGAGATGTGCGGTAGAATCCTTTGTTTGTGGTAAAAATTTTGAATGCGTCGGTTAAGTAGAACGATTTTTATGCGCAAAATAGGTGTCGTGACGGAATTACATTTTTTAGCCTTTTTTTTGTCTAGTGCTCTACAAACTTTGAAAAATGCTCTAAAACGAAACAGATTCAGAAAAAAAGTCTGATATAAAAGTTGTAGAGCATGAAAAGAACTTTCGAATCATCTCTTTACTTTCACTCAAAAATGCTTAAATGAAAAGAAACAAGCGAAATGGCTCCGTGACGGAATTACATCATTTTTTTGCTTTCTTTTGCGGTGGATTTTATCGTTATATTTCTACCGGTAAAAAAGACTTCTATAAACTTGATCTGCACGGAGCCTTATGCAATCGAGTGCCCTCTATCAAACTAAGCAAAAAAGAACGATGGGAGAAATGTTTTTGATTTTCGTAGAATTGTTCCAAAAAAAGCACCATTTCGAATTCGGCAAAACCAGCAAAAACTTGTTTAGTGTACAAAATGCGTTTTTTAAGATTGTTTCGACAAAGTCAATAGTGCATTTTATAGAGAATTTAATTCTTTATCCACTGATATACTTTCTGAAACTTTTTAAAAAACTAAGTAGGTCAGAAAATTGAAATAAAAAAACTTCTAAATTTTAAATTTGAATTTTCGATTTAAAAATTTGAGTTTCATTCGTTTTGAAGTTGATATTCGTAATCAGCGCAAAAAATTGCGTCTAATGATGTGCTTTTAAGGCTGGTTTGAGAGAAAAAAATATCGCTCAACCCACCGCAGCTGTGGGCGACAGTTATGCGTTTTAGCCGTATAATGATCCTTGGGCAGATTTCTGAAACGGGAAAACAAAAAATAAAATCTAAATAAACTTTTTTTGAGATTATGAGATTATGTTTTTCCATTGAACACGATTATTAACTGATTATGTTCAATTCTGATTGTCCACCCCCTCCCCCGCCTAAGTGGTTGTTTCGTTTCAGCTCCATGGAGAGACTATCTATTTCAACTCGTATTGATCCTGGTTACTTGGAGCTACTATTTGGAGCTGAAACGAAACAACGCTCCATGGTTTGGAGAGTCGGACTAGCCGTGGTCATTCGATATACTTTATAAAATCACAATCTTAAAGAAATTCCATTTTAAATCTTTTTATTAAAGTTCTACGAAGTGGCTTTAGTGTTTAGCAACCGTTGAGATATTTTTACCAATAAAGTGTCTCGCTAAAACTTATTAAGTCGGTAACTAGTTCTTCATCATTATTGTTGCTGTTACATGAGTTACTGTCCTCAGACATCATGTAAGACTGCGGTTGTTATTGCATAATCAGTTGTTATTTGTAGTTGTTATTTGTTACGCCACATCTGCACTATATATGCTCTCGATTCCGTGCGAGTTAACAATTCACAAATAATGTTGTGTGTATTGTTGTTGGACTGATCTTGCCTTTATTACTGGATCTATAAAACGGAATCGAAATTTCTGTTTTCATCCTGACAGCCGTCTAGCTAACTGCACTAGACGGCTAACGAAGTGCGCTTGAATGTTGCGTGCAACTATGTAATGTTCTATCGTGTTATTATTTTTCATAACAGCTATTAATCTGATAATATATTTGGGATTTGTCTGCTCTTTATTAAAAACTATGCAGTGATGTCACTCTAAACCAGTTTCATGCACTCAACCTTTGCTTGTGTATAGCACTAGAGCAGTCGTCTTTCAGAAAAGATCACCTGTCTGAAATTGGAAACGTTTTACAAAACAACAATTATATATAGTGTGTACATTTTTTAGATATCCATTTTTCTCCTTGTTTTGTATCTTGTGCTTTCGAAAACAATCATGTTATTAAAATTATTAGTAACATTATTTTGTTTTATCAAACTATCATTATCAAATTTAAATTTAGCCGAAAACCAGAGTGCCAGTGTCGAACCTGCTAATGAATATCTTGGTTCTACAAGTAAACATTTGTTTTGGTTTGTACATGTAAGTAAGATATGATGAGACGAGTTACGTCACAAAGGAAGAATTATAAGATTCAGAATTATTAATCGAGATGGGGACAAAAATTTAAAAGAGAACACAATTAGATTGAAGAGAGAATATTTTGAATTGTTTAGAGAATGGAAATTAATTGGGATAGAAAAGAGAACGCATATTGAATTAAGAATATTTAATTTTTACTATTTTCTTAATTACTAAACGTATCACTATACGGTTTCTGTGGTGTAATGGTGCACTGTATGTCTCATGATATGCATATAGTGCTGATTCGATTCTAGTCAGAGGCTACTTATTTTTTTTTTTCGCTTTTATAGACTCATTACTTTATCTATGCAATTCGATTAAATTCTTGGAACGAGAAATTTTTGAAAAATCAATGTGTTGTACTTACGACCGTTTTGTACTAAGACACACTGATAACCGAATAAGTAAATAATGACTAAACATTTGTTTTTTGTGAAAACAGTTGCTATTTTTTCTTTGCAAATATTTGTTATATTATTTTGTTGGAATTCCCAATATTAGAAAATATGTGATTTTTTATAGTGATATGTTTAGTAATAAAGAAAATAGTAAAAATTAAACATTCTTAATTCAATATGCGTTCTCTTTTCTATCCCAATTAATTTCCATTCTCTAAACAATTCAAAACGTCCTCTTTTCCAATCTTAATTGCGTTCTCTTTTAAATACTTTCTCTCGAGATGGGAATGAAAGGGCAAAATAATAAGACAATGTTTAAAATTCTTTTAGTTTTTCTTTAGGTGACGGATCTTCACATAACACGTTTTGGGCATGAAGAACGTGCACAGCAATTTGAAAAGTTTTGTACAGAAATTATTATCAATTTAATCAAACCACCAGTTGTTGTCGTGACGGGTAAATAAAATTAACGTACATAGAAATTATGGATAGATTACACAGATCTAGTTCATTTTATAGGTGATTTAGTTCATAATCGTGATAATCGATTTGGCTCTGAACAATATCAGGACGAATGGATTAGATACAATGAAATATTGAAACGAACAAAAGTTACAAATTATACAGCATGGCTTGACATACGAGGCAATCATGATGCTTTTATGGATCCAGAACCGGAGTCATTCAAAAGTTATTATCGGTACAGATAATTGATACTTGTTCGCGAATGATTTATGAAATCAATTTTTTTGTTTAGTCAATATTCTCATCAGGGTCCGAATCATCCTTCATCATATCATTATGTTTATAAAACAAATGAAAGTGACCAATATAGTTTCATTGGAGTCGATATGTGTCCAAAACCAGGTAAAATTCTAATATTTGTTTTTAATAGTAATTTTATGGTTTCTACTTTTAATGTAGGTGCCGGTAGACCTTTCAATTTTCTCGGACAGATAACTAAAGTAAGATATTTGACAGTAATTTATATTCTTGATTAGTGAAATGTTCAAAGATCTTGATATTGTTACTCTGAAAAACTCTATTTTATTATTTTATTTCTAGTCTGAAATGCGTCATTTATCCACATTAATTGAAGAAGCTCAAACATCAAATGCAACAATATTTTTCGGTCATTATCCTTTGTCATTTACCTATTCTTCAACATCACCGGGTATACAACATATAATGAAGTAAGTAATAGTCGGATGTGGATGATGACAATAACACAGCAAAACATCAACACTTTTTGACTATTTTTAGAAACGCACTTGTCTATCTAAATGGACATTTACATGCGGGTATCCCTCATCTATATGCTCGTCATTCAAGTGGACTACTTGAATTGGAATTAGCTGATTGGAAAGATCATCGTCGGTAATGTCAATAGATTCTTTTCTCGCTCTCTCTCTCTTAATTCAGTGTCAGTTACAACGTTTAACTAATTTGAGCCTGCTCTTTTCAGATTTCGTCTAGTGACAATTGATGGTGGTATATTAGCGTTTACTGATTTTCAATATGATAAACCAATTTATGCTGCTATCACAAATCCAAAAGCAGCAAAATTTAAAACACCACGAGAACCACTTTATAGACTTAAACAATCAACTTATATCAGGTACAAGAAATTTTCTATATTCAACAGGATATAATTTATCTAATGAAATTGTTATTTTTAAGAATACTCATATTTGCTAAGCATCAAATTATTGACGTTCGTGTACTGATCGATTCCAAATTTATCGGACAAGCAAAAAGTTCTATTGATAATCCAAATTTATTCATATTACAGTGGAATACAAGTTTATATGACCAGGGCATACATGAAATGATTGTAGAAATAAAAGTAATATTTTTCGATAAGAGTATTTCCTAAATGAAAAAATCCACTATGTGTATCTTTAGGATAATCAAAATAATGTAGAAACATTAACCGAAGAATTTACATTGACAACATCAACAATAACCGCATGGACTCGATCGAAACTTGTTCTACTCGCTGATTGGCCAACATTCGTATGTAGTTCAAAACTAAAAAAATAATTATCACATGTATTTTACAACTTTGTCTCTCTCTCTCTTTCTAAAGGGTATTATTGTTTTATTGTTGTCCCTGTGTGCGTATATTGCCGTATTGGTATGGTCTCGATATCGTGCAAGAAGAATGCCGAGTAAAGAATATTCAATTCGACGTATTAGAACGCATTTTCTTGGAAAACTATTTTAATTTCAATTGTTTTTCTTGATAATGTTACTTTTATCATCAGTTACTAAAATTAATCTTTCTATATTTTTTAGCTTGTTGTCCAAGTTGTTTCAGTTTATGGAATGGTGTTCGTCAACGTATGATGTTACTTTCTTCGGTCAATATGATGTATTATTCATTGCTTGGATTAGCCGTCTATCATTTTATTGGTAAGTTCAATATCAGTTATTTTTTTGTTCTAGATTGAACATCTAAGGCAAGTATGATGGTTTCTAAGTGAAATAGTTTAATTAAACACGAGAATTTATTGTATGTGTGAAGTTGTACTTGGTTTGAAATTGTGAAGTTTTTGTCTATATAGTCAAACATTTGTTGCATATATTTTTCTCGTGTTTAGGGCCATGGTACATTGGATACTTGACTCAAGGCTATTTTGGTGCTGTCTTTTGTTGGGGTACAGTGATTCATGGTATTTATCTCCGTCCTGATATGCAGTTATATACAGGCACTATAGGAGTGAGATTGTACAGTTTGTTACAGTTTGTTAGAAAATTGAATTTGTCTCCATTTTAGCTCTATCTATTTTTATTTCCGTTAACATTTTCTCTGGCATCTTCGGTCTATTATCGTTATACTCACTTACATACAAGTACAAATATGACTCAAACGCGTTTACAAAAAAGTTATCGAATATTAACTGTTTATGGAATATTCGGTTATGCAATATTATTTGTACTAATGTGGTCATTTGTTACAACAGCGTCCTATAGTCTAGGCTGGATATTATCACCATTTGGACTATCTCTAGTGACATTCTCATTATTTTTATTTTACAAATCAAACAAATTAGAATTAAATCAATTCCAACTGTTATCTAAAAGAACAAATGGAAATAGTGATGATATGCATGAACCAATTATTCACCCAATAGGTATGCAAAGCCTATTGTATACTCTCGAATGACATCTTTAAAGTGATTAAAATCAGAATATTTTGCATCAAAATTTCTCTATAGAGAAATATACTCTGAAAGATTCTTACCACAGACACTATTTATTTTATTTTTTAGGTTCACAAACTCTTATTACACAATAATCTTACCGTATATTATTTATACTCACGGTTTACAATCAACAGAAAAATTTTATTTTTCTCTTCTTTTAGGTTTATTTAGTAGGAAAATATTTTCTCTCGTGTATAATGACCGATCAATTATGCTTTCTCTAGTACAAAACATAAACTTCTATATATATATATTTTCACAGATTGTTTTTTCTACCATATATTTTTTTTGTATTGTTATTTTTTACATTTTAAAGTCTCACTGGTTGAAAAACATGTCATATTATTCGTCCTTCATAAACATTCTCCTAATTTTATCTAATTGATTGTTGTTTCTAGTAGACGATGTATGATAACAAGTCTTTCACTTCTGTTCTAGTTGTTTCTCTATCATACAATGTTATTGTATATTCGATATATTTTACTGTTTATAACACTTATTTAACATTCTGTTTCATTATTCATCAATAGAAAAAAATAATCTCACCCGTGTGACTAATAGTTCTCAATTGTCTAAAGTAAAAGGGTTCATCGATACAAATATATCTTTCAATCTAACACGTGAATAAGATGCATAAAATAAGATATTTTATACATTTAAAATGAAAAGTATTCGTAAAAATCATCAACATAAAACATTTGGACAAAATGATCATATTCTTATCTCATAAAGGAGGGGTGCGTATTTGATCAGAAAACGATCCCTCATTCTTTTGCTTTATTTTGACTGAACTTTTGTCGAAAAGACATTTGCACACATTGCCCAGTTGTTCTTATGGAAAATAAGCTCAAAATACGTATTTAACCTTGGTTGTTTTGAGATTCCATCAGAGAACGTCGCTCTTAGAAAAAGTAACATTCTTGAAAAATCCAGCATACATTTCCCACAAACCTTGGTATGAAAAGGTAGCCAGTGAAAGACTGAATAAAATACTCTATGAACAATCCGTATACATCATTTCAATACGAAGAAATTATTTTTACAACAGATAAATTGATATGCAACGCGGTATCACGATGTTTTAAGTACTTTTCTCGTCATATGCAAACGAGGATGCAACTTGTACTTGATATAGAAAGATAGCCCTTGATTTACTCTACAATATTCTATATAAAGAACCTTTAACCATTATTGGTCGAGTCACTCCTAGCTTCTACAAGAGACAAATTGCACCTAAAAAGCCGGTATCAGAGATGTTTTAAGTACTTTTCTCGTCATATGCAAACGAGGATGCAACTTGTCGTTGAT